>PVKE010020947.1:0-27020 GCA_004027555.1 Craseonycteris thonglongyai
TTTTTTTTTTTTTTTTTTTTTTTTTTTTTTTTTTTAGTTCCCTTCGCTTCTAGTTAATTGTTAGGTCATTAAAAAAATTCCTTTGCAGTTTTTAAACTAAATGTTTTACAGTTGTAATTATTTTTTTTCTCTTTCATATATATTGTCAGTGTTTTATCAGTTGGACATTCACCTTTTATGTTGGTCTTTTGTTACTCAAAAATTAATATTCTTTTGTAGTTGTATTAGTATGTACTTTCCATAGGACCTTTATATATTGTTTTCTTGTGTAATTTTATTTCTTTACAATTTTGTTGTGCATTGTGACATGGTATTTTTACTTGATCTTCCAAAATATATATTTAACTTTCATTGATGACCATTCTTTTTCAAGTCATCCTATTGAATTATTTTTTTAAAGATTTATTTTATTGTTTTTGAGAGAAGGTGAGAGAGACAGAGAAAGAGAGAGAGAGAGAGAGAGAGAGAAGTGGGGAAGGCCCAGAGTAGTCTCCACAGTTGTACATTATTAGTTGTGTCATGGTTTCATTCCCCACAGGTAGATGTGGGGCTGCTTAGGGTGGGAACTGAACTGGAGGCCTTCCCTATGGGAGGCAAGAACCTTCACCACAGTTCAGAATATGGGTTTGCACGGGCTGGGATCAGGATTCAATCTCCGGACCTCACGGTTGCAAGGCAAGTGCTCAATCTGTTGAGTTATCTTGGCATCCCCTGAATTATTTTTAAGTTTAGCAATTTAATTTGATTTCAGAGACTTTCTTTTTTTTGTTGTATTGCCTTTAGTGTTTAATTTCTTTCTTCCTCACAAATACAGAGGTTTTAGGTTCACAGTAAATTAAAAAGCTGAAAGAATTTTTGTATGCCTCTTACTAACCCTACTGTACCCCACAGAGCCTCTTACATTATAACATTCTCTGCTAGAGTGGCACATTTATTACTATAGATGAACCTACATTGACACAACATTATCACTCAATGCCCATAGTCTATATTAGGGTCCACTTTTGGTGTTTTACATTTTGTAGATTTTGACATGGGTATAATGAGATGTATCCATTACTATGAAATAATTTTAATTATTCCATAATAATCTTGTTCTTCACCTATTCATTCCTCACTATCTTCTGTCCATTTGCAACCTGATCTTTTTATATTCTCCACAGTTTTGCCTTTTCTGAATGTCATTAGTTGAAATTATATGGTATGTAGTTCTTTTCAGATTTTTATTTATTTATTTTTTTACTTAGTAATATTTATTTACGATTTCTCCATGTCATTCCATGCCTTGGTAGTTCTTTTTTTTTTTTCTCACTTTTTTGGTGCTAAACAATATTCTGTTGGCATCATGTACTGTAATTATTTGTCCTTTTAATGAAGAACATCTTGGTAGTTTTCAAGTTTTGCAATTATGGCCATGTGAAGGTTTTTCGGTGGACATGGTTTCCAAACCATTTGTATAAATACAAAAGAACATGATTGATGGATCATATGGCAAGAGTATGTTTTGTTTTGTAAGAAATTACTTGTCTTGGAAGTGGCTATATCAATTCACATTCTCACCAGTGATGTGTGATAGTTCTTGTTGCCCCACATCCGTTCCAGAATTTGGTGGTGTTAATATTCTGTTTTTGCTTTTCTAATAGGTGGTTTGGGATATCTTGTTTTATTTTGCTTTTTCCTTATGACATATGATGTAGAACGTTTTTTCACATGCTTTATTTGCCATTGTGTATCTTCCTTAGCAAGGTGTCAACTCAGGTCTTTGGTCCATTTTATAATTGTTTGTTTGTTTGTTTTTTTATTGACTTTTCAGAATTCTTCGTACATTTTGGGTAATAGTTCTTAATTAGATATATGTTTTGCAAATACTTTCTCCTTGTTTATGGTTTGCTTTTCTCATTATCTTGACAGTATCTTTTCAAGAAAGGAATGAAAAAAAGACATCTTAATGAAACCCAGCTTATCAACTATTTCTTTCATGGATTGTGACTTTGGTGATCTGTCTAAGAAGCCACCATATTTTTCAAGGCATCTAGTTTTTCTCCTATGTTCTAATACTTTTATATTTTGCACTTTACATTTAGGTACATAACTTTTTGAGTTCATTTTTATTCATGGTTGTAAGGTCTGTGGCTAGTTTATTTTTATATATTTTCTAACAGGGATGCCCAGTTGTCTCAGGACCACTTATTGAAAAGGCTACCCTTTTCTCCATTTTATTTTCTTTGTTTCCTTGTAAAAGATTAATTGACTATATGTGGCTCTTATTTCTGATATAATTTTGTTAATATTAAACTTTTATTTTTTCTGTTGGGTCTGCATAAGTTGGTGGAAATGGAACCTGTTTTTGTTTGTTTGTTTTTGTTGTTGCTGTTTTTACATTTCTATACCCATTATTATGCATGAGACATATGTTTCAATATCACCAGTGTATGTCTGAAACTGAAAATAGTACTGCATCCTACATATACTGTGTTTTTCCTTTTTACACACATAATTTATGGCTTATCTTTGGTGTATCTGAATGGCCAGTGTAAGTAACATAAGGGTTACTTGAACACATGCACTGCAATATCTTGACAGTTGATCTGATAACAGAGCCAGTTACTAAGTAAATACTGGGCAAGAGTATATACAGAATGGATACACTGAAAAAGGGATGATTCATGTCCAGGGCAGGATGGAGTGGGAAAACACAAGATTTCATCATGATGCTCAGAATGATCTATAATTTAAAACTTATGAATTGTTTGTCTGGAATTTTCCATTTAATATTTTTGAACCATGTTTGACCACAGGACTGAAACTGTGGAAAGTGAGCCCATGCGCAAAATGGTACTACTGTTGTGATATATTGAGCAGTAAGACATCCTCAATATTCTTGGTATATCTAACAGCAAATATTTCAGGGAATAGTAAATATCTTCTCTGATTTTGTAAGATTAACCACTCAATAATGTCAACTTTTGTAAGGTTCTTGTCTACACCTTGCTTAAGTTCATCTGAAATTAACCCATATTCAATGCCAATAATTTTTTTTTAATATAATCTGTAAACTGGAGATACGAGAACTTGAGTTTTTTTATGAACAAACTTGGAAAAACTTAATAGCAGCAAAAATTTGACTGATAGTAAACTAATAATATGAATGCTGATTTTCCTGCCTTTTCACACTACGCTAACAATATACATAGGTTCCATTTTAACATTTGGGTGAGTGCCAGGAAAATGGTCTTACCAAAATCAGTTAACCCTCTGAATATTATTATCAATTCAATGCAAAGACATACGAATAAAGGTTCAAATTCTTAATTATTTTTGTTGCAAAAGAAAAAATACACTTCTTAGTTCAAAGTAATAAGGTTTTGTTGTTGAACACATTTGAAATAAATGTTAACTTATTAAAGGAACTACAAATATAGTAAGTGCAAAGAACCATCACTGGAAGACAGGTTATCATTGCGGAGGACAGTATTTGAAAAGATGTTGGAGATTAGATTGCATAATTACTTATCTAAAGATACAAACTGATATCATACTGTTTTGCTTTTTATCTTTTTTCCTCAAAAGCAAAGTACACACAAAAGTAAGTTCTTTCAGCCTGATTTATTCTGCCATTGATAATAAAATCAAAGTTTATTGAAACATTTAACTTGATTTTTTTCTTAAACATTATCTATATGCACTTATTTCTCTGGTCCTTGAAGACAAACAGAAGATCAAATAAAATTTATATGACTTGAGAATAATTGTTACTAAAAAAAAGTCAACACGAAATGAAAACTAAAAAATAAAAATAAATACTATGAAAATATATTTTGAACTATAAGAAAATTTAGGTGGGAATATGAACTATACCTTAAGGGATAAATCAAGTGTTATGCAGATTGTTTATGGTCATTTCATATATAAATATTTTTGTGTAGTAAGGACCTCTGTCTCCCCAGGAAAACTCATTACAGTCAAGAATCTAATACTGATAGGGTTATTAGGACCCTATATTTATACATATTTTACAAATGTGTATTTCCCCTTACACGAATGCAGCAACACATTTTTGAAATTTGAACAATGATATAATAATAAAAACAAAATAGAAATATACTAAGTATCTTAAATAAGCACTTAAGTGAGCCAGGTAATCTTATAAGCACATTATGATGAAATGTATCATCATAACCATTTTGTTAAAGAGAGTTCGCTTATTTACTGAAGTTTTCAGAGCTAAAAAGTGGTCATCTGGGATTCATATTGTTTACATGACAGGATATACAGGTACAATTAATACACTAATAAAGTTAACAATAACTTATTGCATGTCACCTGTGTATTATGCACTTAATGCCCTGAAATACAGCAAATAGTCAAAAATCTCTGCTTTTTGTGGACTTACATATTATTTGACGAAAGAGATGTTAAATAAATCTACACAATATTGCCAGTTAAAAATAAATGTTATGAATGAGGTTAAAGTATCCTAAATTATAGAAAATTGATAGTTTAGAATGAGCTCTGTGAGGAGGTGGTATCTGAACGGTCTTCAATGTTGTGTGGAATGACCAGAGTAGATATATGAATGAAGAGAATTCTAGGCAGGGAGAAGAGTAAGTCCACATGCTTTAGATAATCATATGCTTGGGACAGTTGAGGAGTAGCAAAATGATCAAGGGTGGAATCACAGTGAGTAAGAGAAAGAGTAAGGGGAGAACTGAGGATGATTCTGAGAGTGAGCTAGGAACCAGATAGTATATATGTCAAGGAGTGAACTTGGAATTTTATTTTAAGGATGTAGGAAAACAATCAAAAGGTTGACACAAAGAAAGTACTTAAGTCTAATTTCTATTTTATAAGGATGGCTCTGAGTTCTGCATGGAGGATAGTCAGCATAGCAAAAGTAGGCTCAAGGCTGTTTCTGCTTTCTGCATAGCAGAGAGGATGGGGACTAGACTACGTAGTAACAGTGATGGAAGAAATTCTGGACGTATTGATTGGACCACCTAATTAATGAACCCAAATGCTGCTCTTCTTTGTAATATTTGCATTTACCCAAATCTATCTTTTCAGTTTATTTGTTTCTTTCTCTAAAACCAGAATGCTGCTATCTTTTGAAAAGAAGAGACAACTCAATAAATGCCAGTTGAATAAACAAATGACAGAAATGTATCTCTTTCCTATTTTGCCAATCTATTTTCACACGCAGTGAATAATTTGTCATTACATTGTACTCTGGTAAATTCAGCATGTGCAATAGCTTCAAAGTCATTTTTTTTTCTAACCGTAGTTATTTGAATAATCCTAAATGCAGCATGTAGTTTTGGGTTTAAAAGTAAATAATCTTCTCTTGCGTTGTTATCTAGTGAATATCATATCTTCTAAATGTCACGGATGCTAACTTTTATCGTTGTATACTAATCAAATACACTGCAGATGAATTGTTACATCAATCTTACTGTCTTTGTGAGATCTGGCATAAAATACAAAGAACTGTTAAAAAAAATTGTATAAAATGAAAATGGTTTCTAAGCCTGTAATTATTTTTGTCCTTACATAATTTTGAAGGGAAACTACTAAGAACTTCATGTTCAACATGTATATATGTAGGCAATTAATGAAAAGAATGAGCAATTTTTTAAAAGAGACTATAAAATTGGCTTTGAAAACTGTACTGAACATTCAGTTTTTCTGGCACTTTCCCTCTTCCGTGTCTCTCTCAGAACTGTTTTTTGTCCGAATCATAGACACTGTAAGGTATAAAGATGAAGAGTTGTTTGTAGATATACTTTCTGCCATGTGGAGAAAGCTGGTCTGCAATAAAAGGAAAAAAATGCAACAGACATATGTGTGAACTCAGGCAAGAGACAGATGAGCCCTGGCAGTGTTCAAGCCCTCATAGTATGTCATAGGGTTCTGTTAGACACCACAAGTATCTTATAAAGCCCATGCTTAATAAGAGCTGGATTTGTATAACAGAGAACTAATACAAACAATTTAAAAGACAAGCTCAAAAATACTTGGAATAAATGCATCATGATGCTTGGTTGTGAATACTTTAGCAAGAACATTTAAAACAAGGTTCTATAGTTATGTTTAAAAATAATTTATACATCCTATATTATTACTCTATGGATTATGTCATCTCTATTGAGAAGCACAGAATACTAAAAATAATCAAGGAATGTTATTAGTAATATTATTCAGTCTTATGGCTTAAAAAATATTATTTTAAGCAGTGATTTCCAAATTTGTGTCTACAGGTCAGACCTTTCCATTTGTGTTTATACTCATGTAGTTTATTCTCATGTACTCATCATTTCCATTTAATTGTTTACTATATTTTTGAAATTCAGAAGGTCCTTTACTATTCATCTTCAAATCCCATTGGACTGACCATCAACATCTGCCCATGATCTGACCACTTACCATCATTGCCACAGCTGTCTTCAAGCCACAAGCATTTATCAACAAGATACTTCAATACCTTCCAAATCTGTCTCTCTAGTTCTACCATTGTCCCTTGCAGGAAAGAATTGTTATGTTAAAACAAATATTAGATCATCTCACACCCCAGCTTGAGAACATTTCATCTCTTTTAGAATAAAAGCCACAAATTGTAAAAATGACCAACACCTCTCTGGAAGCTATGCTTTACCCTCTCAATTCCTTGTATCACTGACACATTTCTTGCCATCTCTGGACTGGTCTCTTCCCTCTCAGTGGTAGTTACACTGCCATTTTTGTTGTTTCATAAACACTCCTGAAAGTTTTTCTCTAGAGTCTAGAGTCCAGGGGTCTCCAAACTTTTCTGCCCGTGGGCCGCATTAACTATCAAACAGCAGTTTGGGGGCCGACTACACACTCGAGGTCCAAATAAAAAAGAATCAAAACATAGATGTTGTTTTTAATTATTTATTTAATATTATTTTATTCAGATAAAAAGGTCTGCACAGGCCAGATGGGAGGGCCTCGTGGGTCGCATCCAGCCGTAGTTTGGAGACCCTTGACCATTGGACTTGTTATTTTCATGGTCCAGTATCATCTTTTCCAAGATGGCCACAAGTCTTGCTCTGTCACTTTCTCTAGTATCAGGGTTCAAATATTGATTTATAAACCTTCTTAATTATAATAAAACAAGCATTTAAAATATATATTTTTTAAAGGTTTATTTATTGTTTTTGACAGAGAGAGAGAGAGAGAGAGAGAGATACAGTCAGAGACAGAGAGAAGGGGGAGGGCCCAGAACAGTCTCCATAGTTGCACATCATTGGCTTTTCCACATAGTTTCATTCCACAGGTGGGCGGGGCTGCACAGGGCAGGAACTGGGCTGGGGTCTTGCCCCGGTGAGAACCGAACTGGGGGCACTCCCCAGTTCAGCATATGGGTCCACACGGGCCAGGGCCGGGATTTGATCCTTAGTCTCCAGGGCTGCAAAGTGAGTGCCTAACCCACTGAACCATCCCGGCTTCCCCTAAAATATTTTTAAGGAGGAGTTCTATCACATAGAATTGGCTGTACAAGTAAGTGAAGGGAATGAAAGGCATGCATGGGTTGGTAACAGGAGGAAACCATCTAGCCTGGGCAAGAGAGATAAGAAAAAGATGCGAAGTTATGATAATTTAAATTTGAAGTAAACCATAAAAATCCTGTAGCACAGTGAGCCTCAGAAACAAGGCAGCTTCAGGGGACACTGACTAAAGTAGAGTAGGAAGAAAACATCCTGTCTTCTGCCTTCTGCCTACTCTTTAGTTTTTCCCATTAGCCAAATCCAGCTAAACACCACTGGCCTAGGTCAGGATCTCTGAAATACAAAGCGGATCAGGGTAAAGCTGAACAATGGATCTGAGGACAAACATACTCCTGGCATTTCTTTATTCAGCATTTTTTTTTCTCAGATATCTCTCTTTAGTCTGGCCGTCTCTGAATACTCCATCTAGAATTGCAGCCCAACCCCAACATTCCCTGTCCTTTTTTCTTATGCAATTTTGCTGTATAGTATTTATTATTATTAAACATTATATATTTTGCTTTTTAATATTCCCTTTGCCTGTATCTCCCTATAGAATATGAGCTTTTAACAGTCTGGACAACTTCCTGTTTTATTCACTGGGATTTTCTGGCACATAGTAGTTGGCTCATTGGATATTTGGGAATAAATGTTTGAATGTTAGGTAAATTGACTATTAAAATGGCTTCATGTATGAGCTGTTTAGGCCCTCACACAGATCTTATTAATTTGTACTTCAAATGCACTTAAAAAAATTATGATTCAGCATACTGCAAATTCCAAGGAAACTAGTTGAAAATACAAATGAAACATCCCAGTAAACAAACAGGCATACTCCCTGTTTGAGCAAGAGCCATTGTACCATCCAAAAATTAAAGTATATAAAAAAGTAACTATTAAAAGCAAGTATATTTGTCCCTACTGTATATATACCGCTGTAACAGAAATAAAATTTTGAGGCTTGATCAGAAAAAAATAAAATAAAATAAATAAATAAATAAATAAATAAATAAATAAAAGCAAGTATAATAGTACAGGTTCCACTAGAGTGGGGATGAATAGACCTTCAGTATCCCTTAATGCATGACTATGCTACTGATCCTTACAAAATCTGATTATGTTGGTGACTTTGAAGCGTCAAAATAGATGCACATGTTTTATTATGCACTATTTCATAGGGATGTAAGAGAACAATCAATATATTCTTAAAACTTCCCCATAAAAGTTGTAAAACTAAATGACATCTTCATGCTTAAGGCTTTAAACTATTTCTAAAAAATTATTTTATAGGAAATTTTCTTGATGCTGGATAAATGAAATTGTTTTCTGTGTGTTATATATATAACGTCATACAAAATATCTTTGAAAATTGTACAAGTTAACTCAGAGGACATAAATTCAAATTATATCACAAGCTGTTCAACTTTGGGCAAGTTATTAAACAGCTTTGAAATTGAGATTTTTCATTTAAAGTCTTACTGCAAGGATTAAATATAATAACATTGATCTTTTTAATTACCTAGCACACTATGTAGCACATATGGAATGTCATTTTAAGTGTTCTGAAATGCAATTAAAATATTCAAGTATAGTTGAGCAAGTATGTAAATTAGAAAGCATTTGGTTAGATATGACTTTCATAAATAATGGTATTTTAAGGTAGAATGTTTGAAATATAATCTTCTGTAAGCCTCTAAGTTTCTATAACAATTGTCAAAATAGAAATGCAATAATTCTGGTATATGTCAAAATTATTATTAAACCTCTTTTAAAAATATATAATTTCAAAATATTTTCTGTAAAATTAAATTAATAGTTACTATTGGGGCTGTAGATCTGCATAATATCAAAAAAATTGCATCTTACTATTTTTTTATTTTCATAAACTGATAGTTAAGTGGCATCTATTTTCTTTTTGTTTTACTTTTCTCATATAAAACCTGAGTAAAACAACCCATGAGACCTTTTATGTCTCATGATGCCTGTTTCAATGTAATTGCCTGGAACAAAATCAAAGAGATGATAATGTGTTACTTTTTTAAAGGTAAGCAATTTGGGAATAAGCAATTTCTTGATCTATTTATTTACCCAAATGTAAGCATAAAGCATTTTGATTTAAGACATTGGGTTTTTCTTTTTTTCTTAGAGAGTTAACTATAATTTTTATAGTATCTAATTTTATTATTTGGAATTTTAAGCATGTTGAATGCATTATAGTTAGCAATTTCTAGTAATTCACAGAAATACAGTGGATGTCACTCAAATGCTACTGATTTTGGGATTGATCTTATGAAGAATGTATAATTAAAAAGTCTTAACTCTGCTACTAAAATTTACTCACAAAAAATTCATCAAAATGCTGTCCAAGAATAGAAAAAACATGCATAAGATGAACTGGAGTGATATGTTTCTAGGTGTTAAATCTAAATAGAGCATGAGAAGTAATTTCTATAGATTAGTATTAAATGCTAAAGAGAAAATATGGGGGTATTGAATAGCCATTGATACACCTACCTAGATACATAATGTATTTTATAGTTATAATTGTTCATTTATCTATTCAAAATGATTTCACTGAGCTTCTCCTATATACATAATATGATACTTTGTGGGAAACTCAAAATGAAAGAGAAAGTTTTATTTGCTTTCATGATTAACATGTTAGTAGTGATAATAAATATACCACAGAGAATTATACTTCACAATTTATATCTATGCCCCTCCACCTGGGTGCAAGCAATAATAATGTAGGTATGCAGCTCTGCTCTACTCTTCAACTAGACAATCAGACCTATGAGAATGGCAAGTGTTTCTATTTACTAGTGAGATACAGAAATAACCTGTCTTTGTGTCCTCGTGTCCTCATGTCCTTGAGTATTTCATGCACACCTGGCTTTAGTCCTCTTTCCCAGCCTGTGTGCAATGATTCAGTTAACATGCCCATTGTTGAGGATCCTAATTCTGAATTTTCCTAACCAGGGCAAGACAAGTCCTTATGTTAATCCACACACCAGGCCTCTTCTTTGCCTTGATTGATTTCTTCTATTTATCAGTAGACTTCAAACTGTACTTACTCCAGGCCATAGTATTTATCCTAGTACAAAATGCTGAGAGAATTTAGTGGTAGAAGATATTCTAGCTGAGGAGATCAGCTAAGACTTCATGGAAGAATTTATCATTGAACTTGGTTTTGCTGAATAGACAGGATTTTGGTGCACTAAACCAGAGGGAGTTCTTTTTAAACAAAGAACAGTGTCTATAAAAAGTAAATAAATAAAACCCAGTATCTGTAAAGTGTACAGGACATTTAAGGAGTTATAAAAATTTTTGTTTGGCAAAAGAGTAATACAGGGGTAGAAAATTGAACTATTAGTATTGGAGAATGAATGCCAGATTACAGTCTATCCCTTATCAGGCCTTATTCCAGTTTTCTGGAATGAAGACCCACCCATCCATTTGCTGTCTCTGTAATCTCTCTGCTATTAACAAGGAGGGACACTGCTTAGAATATCAAAAGCCTTTTTCTTGAGACCAGTACGTTTTAGGAACATCATTTGTGAGTTTCAGTCTGAAATCATCAATCTCCACATCACAGGTCCCTTGTCATCCTCCAACTTCTGACTATATTTCTAGAACAGCCAGGTCACCTATATAACTGACTTTGCTTGGAACTCTCAAAGGCAGGGTTGCTTTACCACTCTCTAGGAAACTAATTAGTAAACTGAGGAAAAAGAAAAAAATAAATCTATCCAACTTAATTTCCTTGTTATCGTCCCCATTTTGAGGGTGTTTGCATTATATCTGGCTTCAACTGACCTTTTTTTTGCAGATAAAATGTCTGCAATGACCCAGACCTCTAACATATCTGTCATCACTGCTCTGCACTTACAAGATGATATTCAATCTTCTTTCCCCAAAATGAGTTCTCTCTTGGCACTGTCAACACATGAAACAAACTACAATACATATACAAAGTCTGTACTTGAACTTTGGACTGATCATAGTGTTTGGTTAAATTACAAAGGTGAGTATGTCTAACTTAAACCAAAAATATTATCTTTTAGAAAGATTTAAGAACTAGCACAGACAAACCATAATAGCAATAAAAGGTTGTGGAGAATCAAGCTTCTGAGAAGCAAGGAGCCAATGGAAATAGAACATACCAGAATGCTGCCACTACTCCCTGTCCCGGGAACCACACGCAGCTCTCTATGTTGCATACAGTAGATATTGCCACTGCCAATAGATGTAGCTGCTTTTCAGCCCACTACCTTGAGTCTATTGCCATATCCATTTTTCTTTGCTTTATTCACTCCACACTCAGAGTTCTGCAAAGCAGCATATGGTTAACCTTAGGTCATGGCCCTCATCCTTGACAGTGTAGTGAGAAATTGGGTCCTACCAGTCACCAAAACTTAGAAAATAAAGCATTCTTCCAAGATGGAGAAGTTCAGATGCAGGACAAAAATAAAAATATTTACAAATATTCATTATATCTACCTTTTGACTACCTAACATCTACATGGATTTTTCTTCCACACTTACATTTATATAATTACAATAATTACAATGCTTCAGAAGTCTTTGGAGTCGTGACTTCATATTATTCCATACCATCAATTATAACATGTTTAGTACACAACACTCCTGAGTCCAGGTTTCCATAAAGCAGCAAGCAAACAATTTTAATTATTCCCAGATCTATAAAAAAGGACATTGAATGCAGATTCGCTGGTAAAAACATCCCTAAAAATGCTATTGAATTGTAAAGTTATGTTCTATACAGCTTTGTAATCCATTCTTATGTATAATGAATCTATATCTATTATCTATCATCTATCTATCTATCTATCTATCTATCTATCTATCATCTAGCTATATCTGTAGCTGGATATTTGATTAGCTATTTTTTCTCTGCAGCTAAATTCAAAACCTTGAATACCAATAAGATTTTCTGTTTTCTGATGTGCATAGGCCAGTTTACCAAATCACGGTCCCCACATTTCTCTGAGAAAATTCTACCTTCAGTCCAATTATAGTGTTTGGTTCAGTCCATGGATACTGAGCTACTTAACTCATGCAGGAAATATTTTATTGGAAGTATTTTTGCATAGCTTCTTAAGTTGGCAACAAAAGTTGAGAACTATATTTGAAAATGGTCAAGAGCCAATGAAAGTTAGGTAGAAAAAACAAAACAAAACTGACCTAACACCACAGTGGACAGAAGCCACACCTACAGTGACCAGTTATGTATTGTTGTTGTTGCTAACAGATTCAAACTCCTCTTTCATTCTTCCTTGTGATATCTTCACTGATCACATTTCTAGGTGGTCATGCCTAATTGTTTAACTCTGGGCCATTTGCTCTCACCTTGGCTCGCGTTATGTAGGAAAGGGAAAATAGCTTTTAGGTTATCATAGTATGTAGAAGCTCTGCCTCCTCCAGAGATTCAAATTGTGAAGAATTTTCTTTAAGGTAGAAGAAAGTTTTTTATCATAGGAAGTCCAAAAATGGACAGATATTTATAGAAGACTTAGTTGGTAGTATGTCTTACTTAATTTTCCTTGCTTTTCCTTTGGATTACGTTTCCTTAAGATTCCCCTTAGATCTTAGAACTTACTATCACAGAATCCACAAGAACTCTACCATACTGGAAATAAATGTGGGTGACCCAGGTTTTTTAGGTAAAGGGAAGCTGTAGGAGTCTGTGTTCAGGGTGGTGATGTAGTCAGGGTGTGCCTTGAGGATGTTATCTACCAAGAAAGATGGACTAGATGGATACAGCCAGTGAAAGCTGTAACTCTGTTTTGGAATATTCTTGTAAAAGAAAAAGTGAGAGGTAAGGAAGGTCTTCAGTCAGTTTAGAGAGGTGATGAAATAAAACTGAAGTGACCTTATCAATATTCAGTACACAGAAGATGCTATTTAATAACGTATGCTAGCTAAAGAAAAGGAAGAGTTAAAATACAGTCATAGCTCTTTTAGCATGGATGACTAGAAGAATAGTGATGCCACAGGCAGACATAAGAAAGTCAGGAAGAGAAATTTATTGTAACAGAGGGGATGAATGATTAACACAGTTTTGACTATTTTCAGTTTGATGGGCTAGGGAAAAAGCAAGTGTGTGACATTGTCAGTGCAGAACTGCAATGTGCAATCCTTCATGATTTCAGTTTGTTTGTTGGTTTGATTTATTGTGATAAGCGATTTTGGGATCAAAATGGAACTTGAGATGAGATAAAGAATGACACTGAACATATGAGTTAATGATCATAAACCAGTAATGGATTGCGTACCGTTTCAATGTATAATATAAAAACAGATTTCTGAAGTTTTGAAACCACTTCCTAACGAGTGAACAGAAAAAAACAAAAACATAAAAACATGTGATTTATGAAGGTTATTAAACAACTCTAAGTTCCTTTGCATAGTCTATACCTTATTAAGATGAAAAAAGTACTGAAAAAGTGAAAAATACAAATAACCAGTGTTCTAATGAAAAACAGTGTATTATACATTTTAATTTTTAATAAAACTTAGGTTGAGACAATTATTTGATTTAATTAACTGAGTTTTGAAGGTGACTTTTAAGGAGAAATATTTTTGGTAGTTTTCAAAATAAGCAATTGAATTATGGCAATTGACATATAGCTGCAATATTAGAAAAATTCTACATATTTATACAAATTAATTAAAAATTTAAATACTTGAAAGTACTTACAGGAAACATTTATCCTTATAACCTTTATAAACCTATAGAAAAATACATAAATCCACTTGAAAATTTTCCTTGTTCAGGCCACTTTCTAATAGCAAAATGACTAACAATTCAAGCCTGCTCATAGAAACAATTACAGCACAAAAATGTTTTCAATATTGAGGTACTTTCATTTACATCATAAGCCTGGTAAATATTTTGTTAAGGATTTCATAACACCTGACTTTGGTATGATTTGACAAATTATTCTAATTGATTTATAAAACAAAAATCTTGATAATTAAGATAGTCTAACTAATGGCCCTACGTTCTTCTAGTGAGACAACTGTCCAAATTGATGCAGCATTAAACACAGTTTTATGTTATTTTATTAGCTTTTGGATAGCTTTGGGGTTTTGATCATGACTCAGATATCTAATGTTATGGCTAGTAATTTGCAAGACAAATTCAGAAATACCAAAGTCTTATGCTTTATTCATCTGTGCTGGAGTCTACTTAACATTTTAAACAGACTAAAGACACTGGTTGCAATTCTCATTTTAATATAATTCCAGTAAACATCTTCTAATAGATTTTGTGATAAAAGTTGTGTTTAAACCCAATGTTAGGAAAAGATTTGCAAGTTTATAGGTCTCCTGCTATAAACACTGTGTTATTTAAAAGTCACAGCAAAATTTAAGAATTAGTTCAATTTTTATATAAGAGAGTAAGTTTTGAAGTGGACAAATAACCTACATAACAAAGAGGCAAATTCAGGTTCTATGACTATACATCCAAATATGTTGTTTTCACCATTAAACTATTATTTAGAGTATTACCCTATTTTGAAAGTTTTTTCTTTTTATTTGCTAAGAAAATGGAGATGTTTTAGGGATATATGACAAGGTCCAATATATTAATTTATTCAGCAATGCATAATACTTTAGCATATACCATGTTCCAGTTTTCTTTCTAGGCAATGTGACACAGTGCTAACAATAAAACAAAATTGTAGCCCTGGTGAAGTTTACATTCTATTAAAAATGCATAAATAACAAAAAGATATGTAGTATTACATGATAAGTACTTTGAGAAAAAATACCAAATAATAATAAGATGGGAAATAAGGTGTGAGAGGAGGAGAAAGGGGTTGTATGTGGTACTGTTACTTCAGAGAGTATTAGTCACAGAGAAGGAGAGACTCATATAGTTATTTTCAGGGTTAGTGTTCCCAAAAGAGGGTTCCACAGGTAGAGAAATTTGAAAACCTAGATGAAGCTTAACACATAGGTTCAGAAAGAGATATTCAATAACAAACAGTAGCATCTCATGTGATAGCAAAAACCTAGAAACAATTCAAATTTCTATTGACAGTGAGCAGTTAAGTAATTTGTGGATTATTCTTATAGTGAAACACTAGGCAAAAGTTGAAGTATATGAACTACAGGTACAGGCATCACTCAGGATAAAAAGCTTTAAAAAATGTCAGGGAATACACACAATTTGATATAATCCAATGTACTTAAACTTTAATCTTTGCAAAGTAAAACAACATATTGATTATGGATACATTTTTGGCAAAACTACAAATAAACAAAAGAGGAATAAATTCAAAATTCTATAATGAATTTATTCCTAGGGAAAAGGAAATGGGATTAGGGAGAGGATACTGCTAATAGTCTATATTTTTTATCTGTGTCATGGATGCATGCATGTGTTCTATTTATATTATATATACATCATTTACAGATTATGTGTATTCTTTTGGTTTCTAAGCATTTGTGTTAAACATGATTTTAAAGAACAATTATGAAAGGTATTTAACCTACTAGAAGTAAGTATATTTAACTCCTTTAAATAGTTTTGTTGTAAAAGTGGAAGAGATAGGTGGTAAACAGTGTAGCCAATAAGAGAGTAAAGTATGTTTGTTTATGTTGGGGTTTCTATTTTGTTCAGCATTTTTGGAGGGGCTATATTTCTTTGTTTGTAAATTAATGGAAGTGAGAAGAAAAAATTAAAGTAGCATTGAGAGGTGCTGATTACTGCAGCAAAGTCCTTGAGTGAGATAAGGGAGGAGAGATCCAGTCCCACTACTCATCAACAGGCACTTCGAGTCCAGCCACACTGAACATTGGCAGGTCTACCGAATGACTCTCACAACACCGTCTGCATTACTGTTTATCTTTAATTCTTCTTGATCACTCTCCACTTGTGAATGTTTTCTCACCCTTCAGAAATTCACCTCAAATGTCCAATCATTAATCAACCAACCCTTCCTTACCAACCCAACTAAAATTATTAAGTCAATTTCTCTACCAAGATTCCACATACCTCTACATATGTCTATTGAAATCACATTTATCATTCTGCATTCTAACTTTCTCACTAGTCTGGAGCATTTCAAGGAATTGACAACTGTCTTACTCATTTGTGCTTATTTTTACTGTCCAGTACTGACAGAGCCTGACATCATAATTCATCATAAATATTTATGCAAATGAGTAAATGAGAAATAAAGAGCTTTCACTTACAAATACTGATGAGGGGGGAAGCTGAGATGGCTCAGTGGGTTAAGTGCTCGTTTTGCAGCCTCGGGGACTGAGGATCAAATCCTGGCTCTGGCCCGTGCGGACTCATATGCTGAACTGGGGAGTTCCCCCAGTTCAATTCTCACTGGGGTGAGACCGCAGCCCAGTTCCTGCCCTGTACAGCCTCATGCCCACCTGTGGAATGAAACTATGTGGAAAAACTGATGATGTGCAACTATGGAGACTGCTCTGGGTCCTCCCCCTTCTCTCTGTCTCTGTCTCTGTATCTCTCTCTCTCTGTCAAAAACAACTAAAATAAATCTTTAGGGGGAAGCCGGGATGGCTCAGTGGGTTAAGAGCTCACTTTGCAGCCTCAAGGATCGAGAATTGAGTCCCAGCCCCGGCCCGTGCGGACCCATATGCTGAATTGAGGAGTGCCCCCAGTTCGGTTCTCAGCGGGGTGAGAGCCCGGCCCAGTTCCTGCCCTGTGCAGGCCTGCGCCCACCTGTGGAATGAAAGTATATGGAAAAACCAAAGATGTGCAACTATGGAGACTGTTCTGGGCCCTCCCCTTTCTCTCTGTCAAAAACAATAAAAATAAATCTTAAAAAAAAACCTTTAAAAAAATACTGCTGAGGACAGATTATATGAATGTTTTGAGGGTATAATTAGTTCCATCATGTCTTTACATCCAAATCATATCTGCAGTTAAAAGAAGGTGTAGTGAAGCCATTTCATAGGAACTTATATTTGCATAATAAAGTTTAATAATTAAATAATCTATGAGAGTTGCTGGTATCTATTTCCTGTGATAATATCTTTCTATCCATCAAGGTCCTAGCAAGAGCAAGATGCACTCTCAAACTAGTTACTTGGGGACAGTTTTAAAAGTTGACGGTTTACCAAGATGTAGACAAAAGTGAGGAAAACCACCAAGGGACTAGCAAAAATAGAAAGCCTTTACTGTCCCTAGACAATTGGTTCCCAAGTGGTGGTATGGGTATCCCTGGGGGTACATGCTGGGCCATTCAGGGATACATGAAAAATAATCAGTAATGGTGAAAAAACAGATAAAGTAAAAAAAGTTTAAAACATTAGTTAAGTTTGAACACTGTTAATGGAGACACTTTAAAATTAGATTACATTAGCAAATGATGATTGGTGAGTACATGGCTATGAACTCTTCCTCCAAACTGCTCTTATAACAATCATTATGCACAGTTACAGAACAGTCTATTTCTAATGTTTCTAGAATGTCCCCAAACATATAAATACATCATAGTCAGATGGTTTGATCAGTTTAGTTATTGACTGAGGAAAAATAAGTGTATTGTCTTTAATTATGATTCTTTTTTTTAAAGGTTTATTTTTGTGAGAGAGAGAGAGAGAGAGAGAGGGCGCGCGAGAGAGAGAGAGAAGGGAGAGGGCCCAAAGCAGTCTCCATAGTCACACACCATTAGCTTTGACAGTTTCCTTCCACACAGGTGGATTTGGGGTTGCGCAGAGTCAGAATGAAACTGGGAGCTGCCTGCATGGGAGGCGAGAACATTCACCACCATCTCAGTGGTCACCAGTTGCACCACAGTTCAGTGCATGGGTTTGCATGGGACAGAGCTGGGACTCGATTCCCAAACCTCATAGTAGCAAGGCAAGCACTCAGCCTGTTGAGGTATCCCAGCATCCCCTAATTATGATTCTTTATAAGTAGGTTTTTTAATTTAATGTTTAACATAGTTTCAGTTATTATTGTCAGTGATTTTTTTAACCATGTCAGTTAGAGCTTTTTCTTCTTAGACCTTCATAGAAAATCAGTACCATGACAAACTTAACGCAAGTCCACATATAAGACTGTCTTGCATCCTTTGAGCTTGATTTCAAGAACTAAGCACATCAAAGCAAGCTCAGTGATCTCACTAACAGTGTTTCAATCAGCTAGTGATATGCATAACAATTATTACAGACTTTTCAGATAACATAAATAAATATTAATAATAAATTAAAGTTTTTTACATAGTTGATCATATTATCAATATTTAACTGTGTTATGAATATTTTTAAATTAAATCTGTGGTTTGTATTTTTTAATTTTTTAATTTATTTTTTTATTGTTTTTGACAGAGAGAGAGAGAGATACAGAGACAGAGAGAGAACTGAACTGGAGGCACTCCCCAGTTCAGCACATGGGTCCACTCGGGCCGGGGCTGGGGCCAGGGCCAGGATTCGATCCTGAGTCCCCAGAGCTGCAAAGTGAGCGCTTAATCCACTGAGCCATCCCAGCTTCCCCTGGTTTGTATTTTTAATGTAGTAATTTTTCTTATCTAACTTATTACCTAATTTCCACTATTTTACATTAGGATAGGCGTTGAACAAAAGTGTCAGTATTTAAATATAGCTGTTTTAAAAACAAAGGGTACAAATTAAAATGGGTACACTTGTGGGAAAAGCTTGGGAACCACTGCCCTAGACTCATATACTTAACCTAATTCTCCTAAATTTGATCCTTTTATCTATCCTCCAATCCCACACCCAGTCATAAGATAAGAGGGTGAGAAAACTTTGATAAAGTCTATATAAGTTAGCCTCCAGATGTCAGAGAGCAAGATGGAAATTGAGAAATAGTGGATATAAAAACAAATTTTAACAGCAGAATTATTATTTCTGTTATTATTGATAGTTGATTTGATTATATTTAACTTACATATCAATTTAAGCTTGTCATTTAAGAAATGCAAACTTCCTATAAAGTAAAAATTAAAAACTAAATTTGGGAAGCCAGGATGGCTCAGTGGATTAAGCGCTCACTTTTCAGGTCCTGGGACGAAGGATCGAATCTTGGCCCCACTCCATGCAGACACATATGCTGAACTGGGGAGTGTCCCCAGTTCAGTTCTCACTGGGGTGAGATCCCGGCCCACTTCCTGCTCTGTGCAGCCCCTTGCCCACCTGTGGAATGGAACTATCTGGAAAAAGCAATGATGTGCAACTATGGAGACTGTTCTGGGCCCTTCCCCTTCTGTCTCTGTATCTCTCTCTCTCTCTTTGTCAAAAGCAATAAAAATAAATCTTAAAAAAAAAAAAGATCTAAACCATTTTAAAGCTTATCTCCAATAAACACACTGACAAATTCTCACATAAATCTTATGTAGCTATGAAATTTGTTCTTAAAATAAAAAATGCTTCATTTTATTAATTTTTAAAATGCCCTAAAAGTAAAAGTTTTTTCTGGACCTACAGAATTGATTTGAAACCATATCTAAATTATGATTTCTGAAATCTCTTCTAGTTTTTTTGACAAGTTTATGCTAGTTAAATTGTTTTAATGTTCCTCATGATTAAAGACTAAATACTCTTCAATACAATTTATATAAAATGTTATGCAAAATACATACTTTGATTCGGTAGTTAAAAATTATTTTGTTTGTTTTTAATAAGGCATTGGGTTTAACAATATTGCAAATAGTATTGAAAACAATGGGTGTTTGCCATGATGCATTAGTTTGAGCTGTATTTAAGTGTCACACTCAAATATTAATAAAATGTTTTGAAATTATGGTATCTCCACTCTTTTCTGTAAAACATCCTTAAGATCAGTGACCACATGTCACACACTTAGAAACCACATTTTTCTATGGAAAGAAAATGTTACATTTTTTTTCTAAGTAACTACAGTAAGTCCTCATTTATTGTTGTCAATAGGTTCTGAAACCAGAGTTGAGTTCCTGTAGTATCTTATAAACATTATAACAAAGTGGCATTGAACAAAATGACATTATTTGAGGACTTACTCTAGTTTCTTTTATCTAATGGGCACTGTGTATTTTATGAATGATCTTTTTCCTATTCACAATGTTTATTTGCTTAGAAATAAATTTGTAATCAGTCTTTAATACATATATAGGTCTTCATGATAATTACTTTTGTGTAGTAAGCCCATTTTGATGTCATTTTGCTATCTCTCACTTTTTTTTTCACTCAATTTACCTTATGTTATAATTTGTTTTATACGATGTGCAAAATTGAATATAAATAAGCACAAATATAATGATGTGTAATAAAGATTGATTGAATGAACGATAATAGCTGACATAGGTGCTAGATATAAAATATTTTGTCTATTTTTAACTGAATCATTTCTACAGTTCAATGACTATCATTCTATTCTTAGCACATTTCTATAGATGAGCTAATTGTGATATAAACTTTGCATAACTTATGGAAAGCCTGTCCGCATAAAATAATAAAGCTAAAATCAAACCCACACAAGCCAACTCCTGTGTACATGCGTATAACTACTAAGATGAATAATGAATTGCAACAATCAGTCTTGGCCTTAGAGACTCAAGGAAGTTTACATTGTGAAGCACGTATCCGTTAGCCATTGCCACAGAAAATACCGTGAAACAAAGCATGCCAAATGCAGTGTTTTAAAACAAGAATGCTTTATTCTTATCAATCTTTGGGTTTTATAGAAGCTGTTGATCTAGACTAGGCTATAGTTCGGATTTCTGGAGGTAGTGTGATAAAATTGTCCCTTGTGTTTCATCACAGGCCTACTTTCACTTTACTCATACACATTTTTCTTCATTCTGAGGTTATCCTTCATTTATTTTTCATAGTCACTGCTGTGCTAGTAAGCATGGAGAAGAACAGCAACTTAGGAAAAGAGGGGTGATTTAAAAATTTTTTTTTAGCAAGATAAGAATGTATGTTAGGTATTAAGTTTATTCAGCTGATTTATTTTCAATGCACAGATGTTAATAGCCCTGTGACCATGATATTTGAAAAGAAAGGGCAATGTCAGTGGAAAAGATATAAAGGCATTGGGTTGAAAAATACCTGAATTTCTGCCAAACTATTGAACAATTAACCCCAAGCATTTCTTTATAAAAAATAACTATTATAATTTTTTTCTCAGGTATTTGTTACACAATGGTGTCTGGGGTATTATTGCTCAACAAATGTTTGTTGCTTGTTATCTGCAAAATGTCATTAGAATGTTTTGTTTAACAGTGTTTATCAATGTCTCCTCTTCAAAATTAATCGATGGGCAAGAAAACTATCAAAATAGTCAACCTTGTACACCAGAGTGGAAAAGAAACAATTAGAAGTATATTGCCTGTTACTAAGGGAGCAGCAGTATTGTAGAAGTTTGTGAGAGTTTTATTGTCAAATAAATAATAAGCAAACAAACTTTATCTGAAAGACTAATGCATAGGAAGAACACTCTGACCAGAAGATATGTAAACATCACCAAGGGCTCTCAAATGGATTATTTTTTTAATTAGGAAAAAATACTAAGACTAGAAAAAAGTGAGTATGGGAGAATAAAATGAGTGGGTGGTATTTCAACTTGAGCAGAAAGTGTCTGGCCACAAAGTTTTCTGTTTAGGAACTAGATAATCAATATATTCAAAAAAAGCAAAATTTAATATTCTAAAGCTATCTGAATTTTATAATCCACTCTCACATTTCAATTTTGTGTTTGTTATTATTTATAGACAAAAATTTATTGACTGTCTCCCTCACCTATATGTAAATATACATTAAATAGTAGCTAAACACAGGAATTATTTTTGTGATAAAATTGATTCATTATTATGAAAAATAAATTTAACTAGTACTATTATTATGCTATTTATTTCCATGTTTTGGTTTTAGACACACACACACACACACAGTATATATATGTATAACCTTTAAATTTTTAAAATTTTAATATATTTTAAATTTTCAATTACATATAATATATGTGTGTATGTACATATATATATATATCATATACATACACATGTGAACATACTAGGGCTGTATGGAAAGTATCCAGCCATATAACTGTTAGTATATTGACAATGGATAGATTTTTTTTTTCAGACAGTCCACACACACGCACATGCACACACACATGTAGATTTCACCATTGGGCTTCTCAAACTTCCCATAAGAATCAACTAAGGACCTCTTTTTTAAAATGCAGATCTTCTACCCATACCTTCCTGATCTGGTAGATAAAGCAATTCTGGCTGTCTGTATTTTTAGTCAGCAGTCCATCCTCAGAATAGGAATTAGAAGATAGTCAAGTAAGAAAAATTAAACTGGTTAAAAATTGTGGAGCGGCATTGAAGGCCTAAGTTTATATGAAGAAGATAAAAAAATAAAGATTTGATGTGCTACCCACCCAAACCTTTTATTTTTGTTTCTGTCTAACATTTCTCTGTGGTCTATTTGCAAAAGTGAAGAAGCTAGTTTTCAAAATTGATCCAGAGATTTTTATTGGGTCATTGAATGTGACAGAGAAAACAGGATGAGAGTGAGTAGAGTGAGTCTATGCAAAGAGTAGTTAAGTAGATCCAGGGCCTAATGAACTTTGAAAACACAAGGTTGGTGTTACTACCAGTGTATGGAAAGGTCTTTGGTATTAATGCTGAAGCCAAAGAAGATGTAGATAGAATACAGTAGAGAGACCTGTAATTTAGAAGGCAGTGTTCAATAAGCAGCATTTTTGTTCTTTAAATATAAGAAAAAAGTTTGTAATTATTTAGGGAAATATATGTGTGTGTGTATATATATATATATATATACACACACATATACACACATATATATACATATATATATAATGATATATAAATATTAAAATATATTTAGCATGTTGTATTAATGCATATGCACACATCTAGAAATGTGAGTCAAGGAGGAAAATTTTTCTGTTTATGATAGTTCCAAGATGATTATCTCTTGTAAAACTGAAATAATAGGAAAACTAGGCTTACAGAAATAGTTTTGCCAATCTCTGTGTGATCTTATGTCAGTTTTACCAACTGAAATAGTACAGCTTAAGAAATTTACATAAACATCAATAAACACTTTCTAAATATTCTAGAAATAATTACAGATGATCCAACTGACAATATATAAATCACATCTTACACTCTTTAAATCCAACTTTTCTTAAATCTATCACAGAAAATAAGATTTTTGAATGATGAATGTCTGAAAAAATGAAACCAGATAACTAAAATAGAACGAAGTTGGTAACATGGTTCTCATTCAGATTTCTACTGGAAACATACATGCCCCCAAACCTCGGGTCTTATGCTTTGAAAAGCATAGGAATGAATAGCAAATTTCTTTGCAATAAGATTGCTTTGCAATATAAAGTAAGAGACTGCGAACTGCTTATGGAAAATAAATTATTAGCACAGAGGTATAGGGACTAGAAAGAATAATAAGTATCAAATGTGTGTTACTATCTGTGTTTCAAATAATGACTAGAAAATTATAGTGCTCTTCATACAAATATATTTGCTATTGAAAATTCAGTTCTGTATACTGGTTTACATGAGGCTTAATGAGAGTCTAACATCCAGGTTTGAAAAGTTATTGGAATCTTAAATGGTGTTATAGTAGATATTTCTATCTGGCAGGTAAATGTCCATAAATAAATGGTATTTTCTTTTATTTCCAGGAAAAAAATTAACTCCAATAAGATGTATTTGTAGCTAACAGTTGTTGGCTCACATTATTAATTGCAATTAAAAATGCCTTTATTAAATATTGAATAAATTTAACATTAAAGACATTTTGAGCCATTTGAATATATTTTATAGTCAAAAGAAATTTATTATAATCTGATCAGGTGATTTTGTTAATTTTGTGTGAGTAGTTGAGATTATATCACAACTAGACACCTACTACTTTTATGGTTAAAGAACATAATTACTCTTTATAATGTAGGTATTATCTGAGGTATAAGTCTCTTTTTTGAATTCACAAATTATCACAAAAAAATGCATTAATTTCTGACTTGATAAATATGACTTTATTTTTAAGCTAATGATTACAAATTTTTATTAGAAGATAACCTGATGAAAATATAAAACTGATAAAAAAACTTTTACATAATCATATCTTTCTCTTTAAAAGTCAAGATGAAAGTGGCTCATGTAAAAGCAAAACTGTGGTCCAATGATTAAAAAGGAAAAAAAGCCATACAAAGAAGTAATCTTCCTTTTAAAGTGCGTACTAGGTGGCTTAGCTGACAGCACTGAAACAGTTGTCTGAGGTGCCAAATATGTACAAAGAGATAAGTAATTTTACTACTTCAAAACCTTTTTTATTCAGAAGACATTAAGGAAAACATTAAACATTTCTGAGAAAAATAAAATTGCTTTATAAGATGCTATATGCTTTTTCTATGTCATTACAGAAAATGATAGGTTAAAATATATTTAAATCCAAAATATTTTATCTAAAATACACAAAGGAGCTTTTATGAGGTTTAAACTTAAATTGTTTTTCATGATTCAGTTATTCATTCTGCTCATGTATTCATAGTTACAATTTTATTATCCATATCATTTTAAAAACAGTTTTATGAACATAAAAACCACTGGTTACTAAGTCATTAAAAAACAATGATGGAAATGCTTTGATTGATTCTAAGAAGTAGAGGAGAATAGAGATTATAATAAAACGAATTCTACTTTTGAGCACCTGTTTTGTATGACTCGTTTAGTTTATATACATTTATGTAATATATAATAATTTTATCATTATACCAATCCCAGGAATGTCAGGATATTAGTTCTCATTTTGCAATGTACAAAACTAAAGATTAGAAAGAAAATTGGTTTGAGATAACATGACTAGAAAATCAGCAATGATGCACATTCAGGTTTGTCTGATTCCAAGGATTGCTTTCTTAGCATTTAAATCTTCCTGGTGTAGAATCCAGTAAGGACTCACAAATGAAGTGTCAAGGCTAATTAGCAGCAGGCTATGTATGAGTTACACTAAGTCTATTACTCTTGGCACTATATCATATGAGCTGTATCTATTTAATTTTCTGCCTTAATTGTAAGTCCGGGCATATTACTAATATATTTGTACTTAGAAACATATCTGAAAATTAATAATTATGGTACTAACAAATAATCCAAAAATGATTATTTCTTAGCCTGTTTCACAACCTTTTCTTTGAAATAGCCCAGATCTTTCTCTTATCCTCTCAGGTTCATTTGGTTTCAAAATCCAACCAGTTTTCAACAAAAGGCCTGTTTAATATACGTAACTCTCTCCACCTCTTCTGCCTAGTTCTGTAATGTTATCATCTTTCCTTGACTCTTTGCAACCAGATCCTTCACCCTTTCTATTATTTTCATTTCCTTCAGACAGTTCTAAAAGCAACAATGACAACAAAAATCAAAACAAATACCCAAACTAATCTAATTTATTTACCATCTTACGTTAGTATTGGATTAGTTGACAGGGTGATTCTGTCTCTTTGTAGTTACCGGTATGCTTTATTTTCTTTCTTCCTTTTTCTTTATTTTTTCTTTTAAGTTCTTCACATACAATATGTTTCTCTTATTTAAAATGTTACATTTGTGAATTCATCACCATGATCAAGACAATAAATACCTCCCCTAAAGTTTTTTAGTATATGTGCTGCTGAAGCAAGCACAGCCTTAAAGTTTTTTAATGTACCTCTGTATTCCCTGTCTCCTGCTGCCTTCTCTTCTCTGGTCTGATTTCGGGCACTATAGGTGAAACTTAATGAGAATCAGTGCAACTGTCTTCAAAAGAAATTTCCTTCAATTATCTTCTTAAAATCCATACCATCTATCTATTTTTGTGAATAAGGGATTTTTGAGCTATAATCAGTTCTGAGATTTCCTTTGAAAAATTTACATCTTAGTCTGTGTCAAAGAAAAATTACACTACATGAAGTTCAACAGGCAAGGACGATATGTTATTCAAAACTATTGCAACAGGGTGAGAAATTGAAGTTAACTCTAGAAATAGAAAAGGGGCAGTGTCTGAGAGTAAGGAAGAACTAGTGGAAAACTGAGGACATTAGGACAGAGATTGGTCAATGTGATTAGGTCATCTGTGTTTGTTAATTGGTGCTTAGGGAAGTTAGGCTTCTACCTTCCTATGGAAACTGGGAGATAGGAGCACTATCTTCATGATTACATTTCAAAAGGATGGCTCCTAGGTCCTTGGAAAAGACATTCCTGTAATTGTATAACTAGCAAGAGCTAGGAGAAAATTTACAACTCAAAGCTACAGAGTAGAAGTGTACAGTGCAACTTTTCTTTTTTTTTTCTTTTTAATATTATTATATTTTATTGTTAAATTTAATGGGGTGACATTGGTTGGTAACAATTAGATAGTTTCCTGATGTACAACTCCACATCACATCACCCATGCATCGCATTATATGCCCAGCTCCCAGAATCAGGTCCCCCTCCAACCCCATATATCTGGTGCCCCCTCCCCCCTCCCCCCACA
>PVKE010020948.1:0-27009 GCA_004027555.1 Craseonycteris thonglongyai
AAAAAAAAAAAAAAAAAAAAAAAAAAAAAAAAAAAAAAAAAAATGAGGGAGAAGCATCATGTGAGGGGATCATAGATGAGAATATTTTAGAATCAATAAAAGACATCAATCCATGGACACATAAGGACTAATAATTCCCTAACCATATAAATAAGAAGAAATCTACACATACACGAATCACAGTGAAACTGCAGGAAATCAAAGACAAAGAAAAATCTTAAGAGCAGCCAGAAGAAAAACATACAAATGACTTTCAAATGAATCATCCTCAGAGTAGACATTTCTCAGCAACAACAAGGAAGACAGAAGACAGTGAAAATGATATCTTCAGTGGGTTGAAAGAAAATAACCACCAAACTAGAATTCCAGTGAAAATATGCTCCAAGAAGGAAGGTGCAATAATAAACAAAAACAGAGCTGGCTAATGAAGACTTACACCAAAGGAAATAAGGGGTGTTCTTCAGGCAGAAGAAAAATGATCCCAGGTGGAATGAATACAAAAAGGAATAAAACAAAAAGGACGTATGTGGGTCAACCTAGATAATGCTGACTGCAGAAATCAGTAGTATCCCATGGGGTTAAATATATATCAAGAGAAATGACATACATGACAATGACAGCATGTAAGCCAAAGGGAGATAAACCTTCTATGTTCTTGCAGGCAAGAGTGGTGCTCAGTCACTTTAGACTTTGATAAGTTAGAGGTGCACGTTCTGTTTTCCCTGGTAACCAAGTAAAGCAGAGAAACACACAAGGGGGAAGGGGGAATCAAGAGATTTAAAGAATGCAACGTATCTAAAAGAAGTCAAGAAAGGAGTGAAACATTAAACACATGGAACAAACAGAAAAAAATGTGATAGATTTAAACCCAATATATCCGTGATTACATTAAATTCTAAATAGAATAAAAGGAAGTTGGTATACAATCACAGGGTTTTATAATTAATAGGGCTGTAAAATCATTCTAAAGTCCACATTTCACCTTGCTTCCTGTTTAACCCTACTGCTCTCAGGACAACACTTAGTTTCCTCAGCATGGTTCACCCACCTCTCCTGCCTCGATTTTCACCCCACATGATGCTCCCATAGCCACACATGGCCACCAAATAGGACAAGGCAGCTACAGATTCTACCTGAGGGACTCTTAAATGTTCAATAAAATCTCAAAGAGATTACAAACTTTAAAGATATTTTACGTTTTGTTATTATCTTAATAAATTAATTACTTGAAATATAATACTGGGAAATTAATCTTGACCAGCAATTGCGCAAATCCACAAGAGCAGAATCATATTTTTCTATCTTTTACATCAAACACAGTGCCTGGCACATAAAAGGTACGTGATATTTGATGGATGAATGAACTATGTTAATGCCGACACTGCCCAACTAACATTCTCATTGGCCTCCGTTAACTTGCAAGTACAGAAAGCAGAGCTAATGGCCTGAAGGTGCTGATACCTATATTCTCAACTTCCTACAGATATGATCATCCCCGTGGCTATCGCCATCCTAGCTACTTGTCTATGGCTCATTATGGGCAAGGCCCTGATCCTGGAAACTTTTTACATATTAAATTATTTAATACTCCCAACAACCCTGTGAGGTAGGTACTATTAATATTCCCATACGAATGAGGAAACAGAACAACAGAAAAGTTAAGAAAATTTGCTTGAGGTTACAGGGCACACAAGTGGCAGAGATGAGATATGAACCTGGTGATTCTGACTCTGAATCCCACTCTCTTAGCTACTATTGCTAAACAGCTACCTCCACTATAAAACTGTAAGAACCCATAATGTGGATGAATGATGCTACTACAAATGGCAATTTAATCAAGAGTACCTGTATTATGTACTTTTATAACATCACCTAGAAATAAAATGCATCTCACAACGTTCAGCCAAAATGCACGTGCAAAATCACGATAGGTCTCCTGTAACCTTTCACATTTTCTTACAGCTGTGAAGGAGTGATTTCTGTGGCCCCAGAAGCATGTCTTGTTCTCTGGAGTTGTCAGGGAAGCCCGAGCCCACCAATGGCCCAGGCTGAGAAATCATTCCAAGGGGATTATGAATCATCCAAAGCTATGAAGAGGCTGAGACCTCCCCATACCCTAACCCAACTGTGGCCCTGGAGAGGGAGCCAATGATGCAAAAGTTGTTCGCCCATGGGAATGAAGCCAGCTCTGCATTTGCTCAGGGAGAGTCAAGTTCATGAAGAAGAGGGGAAGGCAACCCAAAACCTTAAGAGGACTTGCTCTGTAAGCAGCAAAGATGGGCATTTCACACAGAAGTGAGAGACTGGGGAAAAGTGTTCCTGACCCAGGTCCCTCATCCTCATTCATCTCAAGGGCAGAAGGGTCTCACCCCTCCCCTGAATCACCCTAGAGGGAGAAAGAGAAGGGGAAAAATTGGGCCCCCTCAACAGTGAGCAAAGATTTCTAAATCATATGACCTTGCTTCAATTCCCAGTTTAAAAGAGAAAAACCTTGAACAAGCTCTTTAACCACCCCATTAATTTGTAAAATGCAGACAATACTATCTCCCCCACAAGGTCGCTGTGAAGACGAAAATATGACAATCCCACCATATGTGCCTAGCATGGAGCGTTATATAGAATGGGCATGCAATAAATATGAACTTCTCATTCCCCTTCCAGTTTGATGAGAAAAAAGCAGTCCATGGGTGCAAGTTTTTCCCCCTAGATATTAATCTTACTATGTTGTTGGTGCTTGTGTTGTTTTTCTTTTTAAAATGGAGGCAACTGAGAAACGTAGTTACATAATAGTTGTACAACCAGGACATGTGCACACAGCCTGACCACCAGAAGGAATCGGCACACATCTACTTATACAAGGCCTGCACCAACTTGTAAGTGCTGTTTCTGTTTTCACAAGCCTTCATGTTTTCCAAAGAATCAAATCCAAGCCGGGAGACACTTCAAGCCAAATGATTTCTTTTGTGCTGAAATACCTGCCGAAAACTTAATTTCTCTCATTCTCATTAGTGGAAGATAAAGTGTCTCTAAAGTGGCATGCTTCAGGTGACCAAGAGCCAGTGGCCTTGACAGCTGATAACTCTGAATGCCGCTAATGCCTTCTCCAATTCTCCTTCTTCTGCCTAGTAATTGCTGCAAATGTGGCATATTGCATCCCACACATCTCAGAGACATCCATTACTTCAGAAAATGCTGTCAGGTAAATTAAGGACAAAGACAAAAGCTAAGTTCTAAATTTTCTTGATTTCTTCTTGAGTTTCAGCACTTTTATTTGAGCTCTTTTTGCCACTTGGTAGATAAGGCCATTAAAAGTCAGAGAATCTGACCTAGATCCCTGAGTCTATAGAGCTTTGCTCTAGAGTCAAAAAAAAAAAAAAAAAGACTGGGCTGGAGTTCAACTTTGCCACTGTGTGATATTGGAAAACTCAATGAACCTCTCTGAAACTGAATTACCCACCTCTCACAGTAACACAGCACGGTGAGAATTACAGTGGATTATGTTTACGGTGTATGTTTTATGAGTATAAACAGAAGAATTAAATGCAGCTTTTCCCATTGTAAAAATATGAACCATTATGCTTGCTACTTATTTGAATACACTTATTAACTGCTATTGGCATCACTTGGAGAAGTGTGTTTGTAGTCTTGAAGATGTAAAGCCCTTCCCAATCAGGTCCTAGTTATGTCAGTGGATGGAAACTAAGAAACCATGTACAGCTCAGCTGCCATTACAAAACCACACACTTACACAACAGAACTTTACTTTCTTGTAGTTCTGGAAGCTGGAAAGTCCATGATCGAGGTACAAGCAGATGTGGTCTCCGGGTTGCCTCTTCCTGGCTTGCCACCGTCTCTCTGTGTCATCACATGACAGAGAGAAAGAGCGAGCTCTCTCGTGTCCCATAAGGACACTATGTTTATTGCATCAGGGCTCCACCTTTATGACCTAGAAACTATTATCATCCTCATGTTACACCTACAGAAATGGAGGCACAGACATGTTAAGAAACTTGCCCAAGGTCACACAGGTGACAACTGGTAGAGTCAACATCAAACCCAGCATCTCAGGAGCTCTTACCAGGAAGTATACACCCTGTTGCTCACTGGCTTAGCCACTTCCCTAATGAAACTCAGTCACTTTCCTCAAGAAACGCACAGTCCTCCCAGCTCCTTTTACAGAACAGGGGCTGGCAAACTTTTTCTTGTCAAGGGCCAGATAGTAAATATTTCTGGTTTGTGGGCCATTTGGTTTCTGTCACCACGATGCCACTCTACCAATGTAGTGTGAAATCAACCACAGACAATATGGAAATGAATGTGTATGGCTGTGTTTCAATAAAACATTATATTTGCTGAAATTTGAATTTCATATCATTTTCACCTGTTGGAAAAATGTTCTTCTTCTACTTTATTTTTAACTAGTGAAAAAATGCAAACAGCCTCTCCTAAGTCATGCACTATGCAAAGGCAGGTGGTGAGTAGGACTTGGTTCTCAGTTGAAGCTCGCAGGGCACCGCAGCCAAAGTCACCAAGTGTGGCTTTGCCCTCGCTGCTCTACCTGACCTTGGATGGCTGGACAGTTCCCATGAACAACAAAACTGTCCCTGGCCCTGCCCCTCACAAAGGTCCCGATACAGCCCCCGTGACCAACCAGGGGACATAGAGCACTGTTCACTAAATCCATCAAATGACTAAAATACATTCCTGTGCTTACATTACAACCAGTTGGGGAAAGAAAAATGGTAATGGAAGATAAAATACACAGGGGCATTAACACAGGTTCTAGTCAGAATGATCTCAGATAAGTTCCTTGAGCTCTAAACCTGTTTCCTTTTCTATAAAATGAAGATAACAATAAACGGATCTCACAAGACTGAGGTGAAGACCAAATGAAATAATACTACAGAAGGTAAGCGCACACACACACAGCCTCCTCAGGAAATGAAGACTCAAGAGAAAAGGGAAATGCGGCCCAACAGCGTCACCTCACTCTGTCCTCTCAACTCCAAGTCCCAAAAAACTGGACCTTGTTTTCTCTATGATCAGAGACTGTGGATGACAAGGAGGAGGAGGAAAAAGGTTATCTACATGCCACCTAAAATAATCTAACATTTTATAGCTAATCTCTTTTGCTTTCAACAAGATATTATTCTGCTCTCTGAATTAGCAAGATGTTGTACAAACAAAAGTTCAAAGCATGAATAGTATCTTAAATAAAATACCTTTTGCTTGTTCCAGAATATTAAAATAAGATGTAAAAATGTATTGAAACCGAAGCATCTCCATCGATGCTTTGTAACTTTTCAATGACTTTAATTGCAAAGCCTGGATCTTCACCTTCTCGTGTATGTGATCCAGTCTGATTCCCCCAGCATCCTTCCGGGTGCAGTGGAGCTGGTGGTAAGGGTCTTCTTCAGCCTCCTCCACACCCTGCTTCCTGCTCCGAAGCACAGACCAAACATTCACCACTTAATCAAGTGCAAAATGATGCAATGGTGGGGGTGGAATGTAGTACATCACACACAGGCACTTCGGAAAACAATTTGGCAGTGTCTTAAAAAGTTAAATATACATTTACCATGCAATCCAGACTCCACTCTAATGTATCCACTCAAAAATAATGAAAAGAGATGTCCACACGAGAAGTTGTATGCCAATGTTCATACCAGCATGATTTATAATAGCAAAAGATTGGAAACAACTCAATGTCCATCAACTGATGACTGAATAAATTAAATATGGCATATCCTAACTGTTGTTAGAATACTAGTCAGCAATAAAAAGGAACAAACTAATACTAATGGATGAGCCTTGAGAACATTAGGTGGCGTGAAAGGAACCAGACAGAAAAGACTACATATTGGATGATTCCATTAATGTGGAATTTCTAGAAAAGGTAATTTTCTGGGTGTGGGGGTGGGATGTGCACTTAGGATCTTTCAGGGGTGACAGAAATGTCCCAAAATGGGATTGTGGTAGTATTTGCATAACTGTATAAATTTACTAAAATTCATGAAACCATACACTTAAAATGGATGAACTTCATGGTCTGTAAGTTATACCTAAACAAAGATTGTTTTCTTAACAACAACAAAAGAAAAAACTGCAATGATAACTACTAAAAGGCTTAAAGTTTACCTAAAATATAAATTCTCTTTTTTCAGTAGCATAAATTGCTCTACCCAAATATATTATGTTTTTATTCTACGGTTATACTACAGAAGACATCTTTTTTTATTTTAATTGTTTAATTTATTGGAGTGATATTGGTTGACAACAATTACATTATTTCCAGGTGTACAATTGTATATTACATTGAGAAAACATCTTCTTAGAAGTTCTCTGCATCTCTTAAAAAAAGAAAAGTTAGGCTCAAGCTGTTGAATTATAATTACAAAGTTCACTATGACCTTCTCCTACCAACTCTGCTGCAAATCTTGATTGCAAGGGACCACTCTTTAAAAATAGAATATACATGTTATGGTTAGTATAAAATAGTACAATTAATTCCTTATTTGACATTTCTTAGAATGTTAAATCTAATGAGAAAAAATAAATTTGACTGATATTTTCATAGAAAAGTTACAACAGAAGAGGTTGATGTCTCACCAGAAGTCTCACTAATAAAATCTAACCATGACAAACTAGATCTCCAAATCATATTTATTATTTTATTTAATTAATGAATTAATTGATTTTACCTAACTAATGGTTTACAAGTGGCTTAGTTCCTGACAACTCTGAGGCCCTATTGTGTGTGTTTGTTTTGGTCTAACATCTCGCACAATTAGTGTTTTTTGAAACACACTTTAACACATGCTGATGTAGACGAAATATGTTTAGCTAGTATCTGTTATCTTCTGAAGCGTCTTGGCTAATAATATCTGGCCACCTTTCTTTTCTCTAATTCTTTGAGTAAATAAAGGGTCCACACCAATGTTTTCTCTCTTCTACTACATAATTTTGGTGTGCAAAATAGCATCACTCTTTCTGAAATGTAATTCACATAAAGAAAATAGCCGAACCCGTACCCCTGTGTCACTTAACCACTTCCCGTGTCTTTGTCACAGATGCAACCCCTCCAGCTTCAAATCTACTGTGACCATCTCAGATGAGGCTAAACATGTTCTTGTTCAGAACTCTTGTTCTTGTAGTAGCCCAGGCTTGTCTCTCTAGAATGCTCTTCCACTTGGGTGGCTTTTAACTCATGTTTGTTTATTGCTGCTCCTGGTCCATTATCCCTGGGAACACAAAGTTTTGTAGGGGGTCCTTGAGCAGAGGAACACATGGCAACACTTGGACATCAGTCTATCCAACTGCATCCAAGTTTAAGTGTTTTTGCTTCCTTCATCAGTACTTCTTCTGTGACCCTTCAGTTTCAACAAGCTCTCCAGTGATAGCACAGAAGTCAAAATGAAGCCATTTTTTGTACTTTGTTTTAGTTATTCAACTGAGAATTTTTCAGAAGGGCAATTTAATTTTTAATTAAAACTTGGGATTCACAGGAGGGCTTGCAGACCATTTCTACTCATGTAGAAAGAAAATCAGCATAACCCACAACATAACCTAGTATACTGCTTTGTCACTGGTCAAATAATCCTATGCCAACACCTCCATCATTTGGGAGCTAGTTATTAATATAATTCCTGTAAAATATTCAATGCAAAATATTATACCTACACCAACAAATTATTCAAAAGCATTGGAATTTCAATTAATCAAGCACACAATTATTTAGTACCCATGTTATGCAAAAGACCAGTAAGTGTGTGAAAGGGAATAAAGAAAAATAAATAACTCAGATCTCCAGGGGCTTCTTGCCTTTCAAATGCAGATTTCCAAATATGGAGGAATAAAATATTTAAGGAGCCTTTTGAACAATATGTAGTTACAACTAAGCAGCATTTTGACAAGTATGTTTACAAGACTTCCTAGGAGGTGATCCAATGGTTAGTCATTTCAGTAATGTAATGATATTTTTAATGTAAAAATGAAGGATAAAGAAGAAAAGAGCAAGACAGTTGCAAACAGAAACTGCGATAAACAGAGATGGCAGCCACTTGAAAGATGTCTTTCTGCAGGGTGGTCCCTAGCACAGCACTTCTGGAGGGGCAGCTCTTGGATGAAACATCCAAAAGACTGGGTGCTACATTACAGAGTCCTCAGCACATACCCATTGTTGCCTTTGGGAAGTACTGAGAGTAACTTACCATTCACATTCAAAGATTTGATCAAATACTTTTGTTACCAGAAATAACATAGTTTAAAGTATATTGCTCTGGAACCTTCAAAGAGTACTTTAATTGATGTTCAATATGACTTGAAATATTGAAAGAAGTGTGGTTAAATGTCACATATTTCAACAGATTAAAAGTAATTTGTGGGGGGAAGCCGAGATGGCTCAGTGGGTTAAGTGCTCACTTTGCAGCACTGGGCACCGAGGATTGAATCCTGGCCCCAGCCTCGGGCGGAACCATATGCTGAACTGGGGAGTTCCCCACTTCAGTTCTCTCTCTGTCTCTGTATCTCTCTTTCTCTCTCTCTCTCTCTCTCTCTCTCTCTCTGTCAAAAACAATAAAAAAAAAGTAATTTGTGGAGGTAAATAGGCATAATCATTTTACTTACAACACAAATACAATCATAGTAAAAATAATTACTAATATTTATTGAGCAGCACGTGGAGAACATTACCTACATATCCTCTTTGAATCACACAGCAACTGTGTCCTATAAACAAATGATTACCATCTCTATTTTACCCATGAAGAAATGGAGATTGAAGAGGTTCAGTAGATTGACCAAGGTCACACGGCTACTAACTGACAAGGACAAGACTGGAAGCCAAGCCTGTCTGATGGCCAAGCCCAGCTCCCAACAACCATCCCCGACTCTCTCATGGGACACTGTGTTCTTAAAGCAAAGTTCACATTAGCTGTTGGATAATTTCTCAAGGGGAAATGGCAAAGCTCCACTGATTTACTGAAGAAACCACAAGCATCTGGCCAAACTGCATTCTAGATTTTGTATTTAAAGGTTCCAAAGTTATCATTTAGAAAACAGAGCTGCTGTAGCTGCTTAAATACTGGGTGCCCCAGGACTTAATCTAGTTCTTGAACCTCTTCTTTTTCTGTCCACACTCTCTCCCTTGGTGACCCATTCAGGTTCACATCTTGAAGTGTCACCTAGGTACTGATGACTCACATTTACGTCTACAGTGAGAACCACCTCTGCCACTACCACTCTCATCTAAGCTACTGACACCTCCCTCTTGAATTGTTTCCATGAGCAGGTGGCTCTTTCAGACTATTCTCAGTGTAGCAGGCAGAACAGAACAATCCTAGTCAACTAAATCACTCCTCTGGTCAGAACCCTCCAGTGGCTCCAATCTGGCTCAACACAAACACCTCTGAAGAATCCTGTCAATACGACTTACCAGAGTCCTTACGACAGACTATAACAGATACATGATGTGCCTACCCTTCACCTCTCTGACCTCATCTCTCCCTCCACTCCCTCTCACCTATTCCACTCCAGAAACACAGGCCTACTTGTAGTTCTCAAAATGCCAAGCACATGCCAGACTCAGGGTCCACCTCTGTGTGGCACATTCTTCCTCCAGACATCTACACAGCTTGCTCCCTCATCTCTTACAAGTCTTATCTCAAAAGTCACCTTTCAGGAAGAGTCTGTGACAATGCATCACAACAGTGTGAGTCCAGATTCCACCATCAGCAACCCTGGGTTCCAATATTGACTTTGCCACTTCCTGGTGGTGTGTGACCTTGAGATACTCAATCTCTCTGAGCATCAGTTTCCTTATCTTTAGAAGGGCAAAAAACAATGGCAACACAATAAAGCGGTTGTGAAGATTCAACGAATTAACGTAAATTGCTCAGAATGGGCTCCTGGCACATGGGGAGGGCTTTCATGGTTATGAAATCTAAGATGGTAGACATTATAAGACACACCATTATTTTATCTGTCCCTTATATAAATAGTGTCATCCTTCCCTATATCTCTTTATTTATTTATTTTTATTTTTATTTATTTTTGACAGAAAGAGAGAGACAGATACAGAGATAGAGAGAGAACTGAACTGGGGGAACTCCCCAGTTCAGCATATGGGTCCACACTCACGCTCACTTTGCAGCCCCAGGGACCGAGGATCGAATCCCGGCCCCGGCCCGTGTGGACCCATGTGTTGAACTGGGGAGAACCCCCAGCTCAGTTCTCACCGGGGTGAAGACCCCGGCCCAGTTCCTGCCCTGTGCAGCCCCGCGCCCACCTGTGAAATAAAACTATGTGGAAAAACCAATGATATGCAACTGTGGAGACTGTTCTGGGCCCTCCCCATTCTCTCTGTCTCTGTCTCTGTATCTCTCTCTCTCCGTCAAAAACAATAAAAAAAAATCTTTAAAAGTATCTCCTAGCTCCTGTCAATTCTTTTTTTTTTTAAATATATTTATTTATTTATTATTTTTGACACAGAGAGAGATACAGAGACAGAGACAGAGAGAACTGAACTGGGGGAGCTCCCAGTTCAGCATATGGTTCCGCACGGGCCGGGGCCAGGATTCGATCCCTCGTCCCCAGTGCTGCAAAGTGAGCGCTTAACCCACTGAGCCATCCCGGCTTCCCCATCCTGTCAATTCTTGTGTACATAATAAGTACACCAGAAGTACACGGCACAAAGTAGATGCTCAGTAAATATAGGTATGCTAAGTGAATGAATGAATAAAAAATAGATTTGGGCTGTAAGTGCCACTCAGTGAAATACTGATTTCAGTTGGCTTGTTTCTATGATCAATCTTAGGACTTGTGCCCAGAGTCATACTTTTGCCCCTTAAATGCAAAAATCTCAAACATACCGTATTTTCCGGCGTATAAGACGACTGGGCGTATAAGACGACCCCCTAATTTTACAGTTAAAACATAAGTTTAGGCCTATATTCGCTGTATAAGACTACCCCCCACTTCCGAGGCTGTAGTCTTATACAGCGAATATAGGCCTAAACCTATGTTTTAACTGTAAAATTAGGGAGTCGTCTTATACGTCCGGTCGTCTTATATGCCAGAAAATATGGTATATTAAATTTGGAAATATTAATAAAAGATATTTTGGAAAGGCCTAAACTCTAAAACAAATGAGTAGATTTAATTCAATGCAGCAAAAGTCTACTACTACTACTATTACTACTACTGCTACTACTACACACGCACACACACACAGCTAGGGAGTGAGGGAATGAAACTTCAAGAGCTAAATCTCCATGGAGGCAGATGAACTACTAAGTAGAGTATCAAATGTCCTTTCAGCTCAGTTCTCCTATCCTGACTAAGTACCTTCATTTGAAAGCTTATCCTAATAAGCTAGTGATCAAGATATAAGCAGCATCCATCATATCTGCAGTGTTAGAAGGATTTGTCCTCAGTCCACAGAAGAGGGGGATCCCTCCTCCTTAAAGGCTCTTATAACAACCCCAGGAACCCAGGGCAGACTCTGTTGCAGGTTCTGCTCCTGGGGAGGTAGGAGTGCCCAGGTGCTTAGCAAAGAGAATAAGGCCAGGGCACCATTTCCAGAGGACAGACCCTTGTGGAAGACAGGGTTACCACTGTCACCCCACAGCCTGCTCGTGAGGTGGGAGTGCTAGAGGGAATAAGGGAGACATAAAACCAACTAACCAAAGAACAAATCCCTGACAACCTTGCAATATTCATATAATTGTGTGCTGCTTCCACTGTACATAAGCTCAGGAGCTGGGGTCGGTAATAAAAACCCCACAGCAATAAGCCACGGGGTGAAGTCGTGGTTTTCCTACTCCAAAGACAAGAAGGAAAACAAACTCATTAGCTTCCATCATTTCACACCACCAAGCCCTTACCGCTGTGAATTGCACTGCCAGTGAAATCTTTCAACTCAAAAGGTGCTACTTACAGCAGTATATTCCTCTTAAAGTTACGGTATTGGGTATTTTTTTTACTAACATTTTTTGATATGTTTTATCTGTGAACCCTGGATTGCCATTTTTTTTTTTTCATCATTAAAAGATAAATTAGTCAGACAAGGGAATGATGCATTTGGTTTCTATGACAACACTGCACAAAAAAGTTCAACCTGCTGCATCACCACGAAGCACTTTGAAAATCATTTCCTAGCATCCTAGCAACCCCGTAGGCACCCAGAGACACAGACATTCATCTGCCCTTTAGTCAGACCTTGGACAATTACGCGCATGGCGACAGAGAATGGGTCACTTGGTTATCACAAACATTTTAAGTCATCATATTTCATCGATGTACAGAGCCAAATAATTCCCAGCTCTGTCTGTCTGCAGACATATGCAGCTATCTGGATGTCTGTAACACACTACATTTTCCCCTGAGCTCTGGCTACAGAAACCCTTAACTAAATTCTACTTTGACTAATTTGATTTAAAGACAAGTGACTGCCTCAGAATAATTCACTAATACCTACACAGTAATCTGAAAAAGAGGAATTTAAAACTCACCAGTTTGAAAGACAGCATGGCTCTCTTTGTTTCAGTTTCCTCACAGTACAATAGCATGCAGCAATGTATTGGGAAAATGAGAAAAATGTACAAAGTTTAAGTGACTTCATAATGAAATTTGCTACCTAAATGATAAGAGGCTTTTGCATAAGTATTGGAATAAACAGTGGATTTTTTTTTTAATGAGAAATGGATGTTTTTCTACACTTGCAATATTTCTCAAAGTTCTCCAAAATAACACCTACGAAAAGGAACAAGAAACAGAATGTGCTCACTGTAAAATAGTTATTGTGCAAACTGGTCTCCACTTGCAAACCACCACTCAGAGGCTCCTCTCTGTAGCCCACACTCCCAGACTCCCTTCCCAGCTGGTGCTGTCATGTGGGGTGTCCCCAGGAGGAGGCACTGGAGGGTCATTTCTTCCCCACTCCTCTCTGCTTCAGTGCCCTGGCCTGGCATGGCTTGTGCCTTCACAGGTACAGCTCCTGCCAGGGGCCCGGCAGCCAACAATGCTCCCTCCTATCCTGGCCTGCTCAGCCTAGGACCAGTTAGAGGGGGCACCCCCAAAAGACCGGAATCTATTTATACAAAATTGTGGTTTTATACTTGCACGTTTAAACTTCAACCATCTTCCCAAGTACTCTCCGTTTGATGCAATGCACCTATTGAAACGTTTTTTCCCACTGCTCAAAAGTTTCAAACTCATCGATTTTGAAGGCTTTTAATGCTTTCATTGTTTTTGTTTGTTTCACCTCTTCCATATCAGCAAAACGTTTCCCTTTAATGGCTTTTTTTCATCCAGGGAAACAAACAAACAAACAAACAAAAGTTGCTTGGGGCGAGACTGGGTGAATAGGAAGGGTGAGGGAGTCAGGCAGTTTTTGGTGAAAAACTGCTGAACACTCAGCACGGTGTGGGCAGGTGCTTTGTCATGACGCGCGTCATTCATTTAAATCATCTGTCAGGAAATGGGCGAAGGCGTTGAAAGAGTCTACAAAAAAAAAAAAATCCACTGAAGCTGCGCGAAGCCGCTCACACAAAGCCAGCTGGTTCACTGGTGCAGATGGGGTCGTAGAACACTCACCTAGCGGGGAAAGCCGGTACTACAAGGGACCTGCTCTCCAGCAGAGAATTCTGAGGTTTGAGGGGAGGGTCCCCTCTCGTATAGTTGCGAACTGGGCACTTCAATGTCCCTTGTCTCCAATCTACATTTAAGACTCTTCATTAGAACCATCTGGAGTGAACTGTCTCCCCAGGGACCCTGACTGATGCAACTTCACAATTACAATAAATTCTAAATGAACATGTAGCAAAACCTTTTGTCACACAACTTTTTTTTAAAGATTTATTTTATTGTTTTGACAAAGACAGAGAGAAACAGAGAGAAGGGGGTGGGGGGGCAGAGCAGTCTACATAGTTTTTGACATGTCATCAGTTTTTGACATGGTTTTGATCCACACAGGTGGGCGGGGGTTGTGCAGGGCGTGAACTGGGCTGGGGGTCTCCAGCATGGGAGGCACGACCCCTTGAGCCAAGGGCTGAACTAGGGGGTGAGAACCAAACTGGGAGCTACCCACATGGGAAGCACATCCCAGTTCAGCATATAGGTCCGCATGGGCCGGGGCCGTGACTCGATGGTCAGTCCCTGGGGCTGCAAAGTGAGCACTTAACCCACTGAGCCGTCCCAGCTTCCCCCACACAATTTTTTTTGGCATCATAACCATTATTATCATTTCTACCTTCTCTGATTATTGTACAAAAGAGGCTAGAAAAGAAGGTGATCTGAAATCCCCTCCTTTACAACCTAAATCTAATTTATTCCACCACAATCGGAGAAGAGCAGCCTAAGGAGAAACAGAATGTGTCCTTAGGAGCTTTATGTCCATCTACAAAGCAATGCTATGCAGGAAGAACTGGGAAAATAGGAAGGGCAGGTTTTCACGGACCTTCCCCAAGTCCTTTTGAGATGAGCCTTCATAGCTGGGCTTGTTTTGATTGCTGCATTGCCAATATCCACACCATCAGCTGCATCTGCCTTCATATGAGCATGTAGAAAATACATTCCAAAACAACTACGCATGGATTTTTCATGAGCCACCATCTGGGAATTATCTTTACCACTATTCCCTCTATATTAGCAAAACAAATATCAAGAACCAACACACACTGTGTGACTCATCCTGCCCAAACTAGCAACCAGGCCCAAACTTTTAATTTCAGTGCTTCCAATGATTCCATATTCATGTTAAGCTTCTGAATCAAATCTAAAGCTTAGTTTCCAACTTCTACAAATGGTGACCCCTCAGTTGTTATGATGAGAGCTAAATCCCATACACTCTGGAGCTCTTCCTTTGGCAGTGAAAGAAAGTGCCATTTAAGGATTCCGGAAACTCCAAGTCCCTTGTCTTTCCTCAAGATCGTACGGTACTTCTCTTAGACTATGTTGCCTTTTTTCATGCACAGGCTGGAGCCCATCACGTTGTGATTCTAGAGCTCTGGGACAGGGCTCCACGGGGGATCCTGGCATGCATGGCTGTATAGATGGATACATGAGGACAAAGCCCAATGTGGGAGTTCCGCCAGTGCTTGGCCTTCCTGAGCTAAATGGCCGCAGTGTAAACAAAAATGATGAGAAACACTAATACAGTTATTCTGGGGGATTCCCTGAATCTGGCCGAGAACTGAGACCCAAATTTATGTCAGACTTCACCTATATTATCTCATTTAATTTTTAAAAACAATGCTGAACTAGCCATCTGGAAAACACAAATCAAAACCACATTGATTTTCCACCTCACATGCACCTGAGTGGCTATACTAAAAAAGAGAGATAATAACAAGTGTTGGCGAGGATGTGGAGAAAGAGGGACCCCTATACATACTAGTGGAAATGTAAAATGGAGCAGCTGCATTGGAAAATAGTTCCTCAAAAAAATTCAACAGTTATCTTACCAGCAATTCTATTCCTAGTATATACTCAAAAGAAATGAAAGCATATGTCCACACAAAACTTGTATTAATACAAAAATGTTCAGAGCAGCATTATTCATATTAACCAAAAAGTGGAAACAACCCATATGCTCATCAATGGATAAACAGATAAACAAAAAAAAGGGTCTATCCATACAATGGAATATTATTTGGAAACAAAAGAAAATACTGATACATGCTACAACATGGATGAGCCATAAAAACATTATGTTCAGTGAAAGAAACCAGACACAAAAGGCTACATACTATTTGAGGCCATTTATATAAAATGTTCAGAATAAGCGCATCTATAGAGACAGGAAGTAGATTGGTGGTTGCCAAGGGACAGAGAAAGGAGGACTTGGAACTGGCTGCTAACAGGTACAGAGTTTGTCTTGGGGGTAATGGAAATATTCTAGAATTAGAGAGTGGTGGTGGTTGTACAACATAATGAATGTATAAAAACTACAGAATTTTATACTTTAAAATAGTAAATTTTATATTATGTGGATTATATCTCATTGAAAGAAAAAGCCAGTGTTGTAACAATTCACACCTAGCATTCCAAAGCATTACCTGCACTGAAATTATAAGAGCCCTAGAGAAAGCTTGACAGGGGCGCCCACCTGCGGTCTAAGCTTACTAAATTCCACACACTAACTTTTCTTTTATCAAACTGTTTGCAAGAAAAATGAATTCTGGGGAAGCTGGGATGGCTCAGTGGGTTAGGCACTCACTTTGCAGCCCCGGGGACCGAGGATCGAATCCCGGCCCCGGCCCGTGTGGACCCATATGCTGAAATGGGGAGTGCCCCCAGTTCAGTTCTCCCCGGGGTGAGACCCCGGCCCAGTTCCTGCCCTGTGCAGCCCCGCCCACCTGTGGAATGAAACTATGTGGAAAACCAATAATGTGCAACTATGGAGACTGTTCTGGGCCCTCCCCTTCTCTCTGTCTCTGTATCTCTCTCACTCTCTCTCTCTGTCAAAAACAACTTTAAAAACATTAAAAAAAGAAAAAGAAAAATGAATTCTGTATTTGATTCTGTCACCTATCACTGGGGCATAGGCTTTGACTAGAAAGTAAATTTGCATAGTTACATGGATTAAATGGGAACACAAACATTGTAAAGAATATCTGAGTGAAGCTCTCCTGTAGCCTATCACTATGCTTAGGATCACACACACACACACACACACACACACACACACACACACACACACGCCGACCTCTTCCTGTGTCCTCCCACCCTGCTGGTCCCTCTCCCGCCTTCTCTTCCCACTGGTCCCCAACAAGGATGTTCTGCCAAAACTGAGCCAAAACCTGGGCATCATTCCAGATTGTCCCATTTCCCACATCTGCCTCATCCAAACATCAAATAACTTCCCTACTTAAAAAATAAAAATGTCTGTCCTCTTCTCAACTGCCTCACAAAAAAAAGGAGAGGGAACTAGAGGTGATGTGCCTTCTGATGGAGGTATACAATCTACTTACCCGTAAGGCAGCCTTGACAAAATAAGAAAATAAACAAACCTGAATCCAACCAACATACCTCTCAATCTAACTACCAATCTAAGTTACAGGGCCAGACAAATGTGGTAAATGATACCACAGGAATGCAATCAGCAAAATCCAGACTGCGGGAAACTCTGCTAAACAAAACACCCAGTTTCTTCAACAAATTGTAGGGGAAAGAGAGAAAGAGCGACATATACCGGTAGATTAAAAGGTACTCAAGGAACATACTGACCAGTTACAACAGGTGGATCTTATTCCAAAGATGATACCAAAATCAAATCTCTTAAAACAAGGACATGTGTGAGCTAATAGAGGAAATTTGAACAGTGTCTTGATATTTGATGATATTAAGAAATTATTTTAATGTTAAGGTATGTTAATAGTATCATGGTTGTTTTTTAAACAGTCCTTATCTCTTAGGGTCACATGCTGAAATAATATGGTGCTTTAGATTTGTCTTAAAATAACCCCATATTAGGGAGGAGAGTGAGTGGTATAGATAAAAGAATAGCCTAATTTTGTAACTGTTGAACCTAGGTGGTGTATACATAAAGTTTTATTATACTATTCTCTCTATATTTGAAGTTTTCTATGATAAAAAATGTGAAAGGACGAACCTTCAAAAATCGGCTTATATGTGGGGAAGCCAGGCTGGCTCAGTGGGTTAAGCGCTCACTTTGCAGCCCCAGGGACCGAGGATCGAATCCCAGCCCCGGCCTGTGCGGACCCATATGCTGAACTGGGGAGTGCCCCCAGTTTGGTTCTTGCTGGAGTGAGACCCTGGCCCAGTTCCTGCCCTGTGCAGCCCTGTGCCCACCTGTGAAATGAAACTATGTGGAAAAACCAATGATGTGCAACTACGGAGACTGTTCTGGGCCCTCCCCCTTCTCTCTGTCTCTGTCTCTGTATCTCTCTCTCTCTGTCAAAAACAATAAAAATAAACCTTAAAAAAATTTTGTTTTAATTGGCTTGTATATTGTTATCGATAGCAGGCAACACTTATTAAGAGTTATGCTGAAAGCTAACAATATCATATAAATTAATTATATGAGTTAAATACTTTTACTATTCCCCTTAGACAGAGGAAGAAATTGAATATTAAAGACATTAAGCCACAAAACTAAGGAAGAGGTTATAACCTAGTTCTCTCTGACCTCAGACCCCAAGTATCCAGTAGGAAAAACATAAACCATTCTACATACATTAAGTGGAGACTGATCAATGTTGAGAACAGTTTATAAGGTGTTGGGAGGTATGCAGGAGCAAAAAGAAGACGGGGGTGAGTTGGAGAAATGAAGAACATGGAAGGTAACATTGAGAGACGAGAAACCGAGCCTGGGCTGGGCAGCCCACGCCCACACCACCAGGTGATGCACCATCCCTGTTGAACTTGTACCACTGCACTTGGCAGAAGCCATGGCTACTGTCTCCTCCTTTCGCCCACATCCCAATTTCCTACCAGTACCTCCTATTTGCAGGATCTAAGAGGAGACCAGCTAGCAAAGGCATCTGGAAGATGCAGTTGTAGACGTCTACCCCCATGTAATACAAAGAAGAATATGGAAAAGCAGGAATTGAGCTGAGAACCAAGAGACAAAGAACCAACACAACTACTGCACTGTACTTCTTGGCCAGGTACAATGTCAAACTGTAGTTGCTGGATTCATAGCTCTTATGTGAAGTTTCACTTTCTTCCTCTCTTCTATTAAAATAGCTACTGAAATGTTCTGGTCCACATTGCGATGCCCTGTAAGTGTAAAATACATGTCAGATTGCAAAGACTTAGTACATACACATGCCACACACACACACATTCATGAGGACGTAGGTTTATGGGGACTGTACAACTGTTATTCTTGCACCAATCCTTGTGAGGGTGCCTCATGGTCACCGTACTACCAGAAGGAGTCACACTTCTCCCAAGTCGCAAAGCTTGTGTAAGGCAGAGCTGGAACTCAAGCCCTGGCCAATGAATATCTTTCCATCAATCCAGGTTGCTTCTTTGTAGCCACAAAAATGACAGGAAAAGAGCTTCAGCAAGGTTTGCTATGACTAGTGATGACAGGACTTCGCGGACATCACTAGTCATAGCGTTGCCAGGAGTCAAAGTGGACTCAATAGACTGTGATAATGACGATGACCAGGAATGATTAGGCGGACACCAAGATGACCACCCCAGGGGGTCAGCAAGTCCTCATCTGCCAAACAAACAAACAAGAAACTGCTGAAACTATTTCTTCAAGAAAAGTGTCTCATCAACTTAATTAAATAAGCTCTCTCCAACCAAAAATGGGCAATTTGAGGACCCAAAGTATAGTAACTATAGTGAGTTAACACACATCAAATACACATGTGATCCATAGTGACACTAGGTAAGCACACAGAAACAAGTAAAAAAGGTCACTGTCATCTGAGGAGAATGTTAGGGAATCAACTCATTATTTTGAAAACTGGAAATAAGAAGATTCATGCATTTAGTCTGCCTTTCCTATATAAACTCTGTCCCAGGGAAACCAACTAGTTGGTAAGAAGAAGTTACTCTTTGTAAAGATGTTTCAGCTAATCAGTTTAGAAGGAATGACAGAACAAGCATATCACCATTTTATAACCCCTAAGAATGGATGAGTGTCAGCAATGACCAGTACTACTGGTGAGCATCACAACAAAGACACAACCAAACAGTCTGTTTCCTGATAAGAGAACACAATGTCATCTAAAATGTATTCTTGCCCCACTTCCACCCCTAAAATCAAGCATAATCTGAGCAAATTTCTAAATCAAGCTACAAATTTCTAGCAAACATAGAAGGACGAGAAACATGTTGGAGGCACCCCAGGAATGCACAAAGTAAAACACTCGGGGGAAATCTACATGACAAATAACCCAGGGACCTCAACAAACTAATTGCAAGTGAAAAGTGAGAGAGGGATGAGGAACCTATAGATAAAAAGAGACTTAATAAGATCTATGAACCAATCACAATGTGTTGGTATTTGGATACCAACAAGCTAAAAAATAATAAGACAATTAGAAAAATGTGATTGATATTAAGTACAGTAGTTGCTTCAGAATGAATGTTTGCCCCCCTCCCCCAATCCTACATTGAAATCCTAACCCCTGATGTGATGGTACTAGGAGGTGGAGCCTTTGGGAGGTGAGTAGGTGATGAAGGTGGAGCCCTAATAAATGGGATTAGTATCCTTATAAAAGAGGCCACAGAGAGCTCCCATGCTCCTGCTGGGACAAGTGAGGACACAGTGAAAAGACTGCTAGCTACTAACCAGGCAGATGGTCCTCACCAGACACTAAATCCGCCAGCTCCTTGATCTTGGGACTTCCCAGCTCCAGGAATTGTAAAAAGTCAATTTCTGTTGTTGATAAGCCACCTAGTCCATGGCATTTTTCGTACAGTAGCCCAAACTAAGATAGTAGTCATTAAATTTCTGGGTGTATAACAGTCTTGCAATTAAAAGAAAAAGAATTACTGGAGTTAGAAGATACACACTGAAATATTTGTAGATGAAACAGAAAAGAAGTGACTCAAAGAAATGAGACACATCCCTTCAGGGCCGCTGGAGACGAAATAGCACAATGAAAAGAGGGCAGTTTAGCAGGAGGAGCTGAATCCCTGGCTACGTGAAGCGGGTCAAGAGATGTGAGCACCTTGTACCCTGTCTCTCTCCTCACACCACCTGAGCCTCTCACCTCCTCAGAACACCAAGGATCACTTAGGATAATTACTCCCTGAGGGAACTTCACAGGTTCTCCCTTCTCTGCTTCATCACCCTCCAATTAAACCAGCTCCCCCAGAGGACACAGGTATAGAATAAACACTAGTTCTAATTCAATTTCATGTTTCTCTCAAAGCAACATTGTTTCAACACTGTAAATATATTCCAGCTACATAATTGGCTAAATGCTTTTTTGGGTTAACCTAGAAACCTAAATGCCATGTATAGCATTGTTTCTACGTGAAACTCCTTCCCTAATACCAACTAGATGTCTTACAAAGTATACATTTTTGTCATGTAATCTGAATATCAAAGAGGGTTGCCTTTTATATTAATTCAAAGCATTTTCTGATTATTTTTTGATTCAGGGTTTTCACTTTTTACACATAAAAGTTCTACCTTTTTACCTGACCTTCTCCCTCAACAAAGGGGATGAGTGAATGTGTCTGGAGCACTCCTCCCTGTCAGTGCCCTGAGGGAAGTGACAATAATGGGTCACACTTCCTTACCCTCACTCACCAGCTCCTCCCAAAGAGATGAAGGCTCCATGATCAGAGTCCTACTGAGCCGGATCCCTGCAGAGAAAGGTGCTGGGTTTTGGAAAGCTCACAGTGACTGAGTGGATGCAAGGAAAGGCTGACCACGGGGACAAGAAGGCCTGTAGAGGTCCAATGTGTTAGGGGTTCCAGGACGGGCTTTGCAGACCCGGCCTTCCAGACTTGGGAGGAAGAAGGCAAGAAGTCTCATGCAAACTCCTCTGCCTAAGCCTCCTTTCCCAGCACCAGTACCCACAGTAGGAGAGAGAGAGTAAGTGCGTGTGCGTGTGCGTGTGTGTGTGTGTCCATCCACACATGTACATGGTGGACTCGGGGGTGGGGGGCACTATATATCAGTGCTGGCCTGGCCAGTGACAAAGCTGGTCCTTCGCTCTGTCGCCTTTACTTGGCCATCATTGTTGTGGGTCTCTCTCCCTCTTGAGGGAACTCTGGAGGGGAGATGTGGTAACCAGAGTTTCTAGGAGATTGGGGGGAAAAGAGAAACTTTTAGCTCCCGCCAAGGCTCAGCTTGAAATACTACTGAGGCTTCTGAAGCATTAACCATTGGCGTGGCTTTTGCTTTCCTCACAGTCACCCAGTTTCTAAGCCAAGACTATCCATCAGTTTCTTAAGCTGAAAATGACGGTAAGTCTCATGTGGCCCAAAGAACAGCTGTAGGTGAGTTGTACACTGTTAGGTGATTAACTGAATTTCATAAACTGCTGCCTTGCTCTGCATTTGGCCACTGCTCTTGCTGAGGAGCCCTCAGCAGGAACCCTGGAGTGGACACAAGCCCCACCTACCCTGAACTCACCATCACCTTCCAGGTCCAGAGCTTTGATGTTTTTGTGGTTCTGACATCAGAAAATAGCACTTTTCTTTTTTACGTGTATCTTGTGTGATAGATTGCTAAAAAGCCTCTCATGGGTCTTCCCATAAAAATTTCCAAAATTCAGGATCTTCTCTCAGTTTTGTGACTCACACAGGCAATAGGATCCTTGTAGCTAATCATTAAACCTTCCACTCGGAGAAAATGGCTCTTAGATTTACAGTGTATCATTTTCTCAACAATATGCTACATCATCAACACCTGAAATGCAGCAATGCAAAAACAACAGAGCCTATGCAAAGTGGCTTTAAGCCCAAGTATAGACCAAAACTTCAGGTTACAGGTTTATGCCAAAGGAGAATTCCACAGGGAACCCCCTCAAGTTAACACCAAGGCTCTAACCTTCACAGGCAGAAGCTGTGCGTGGGTCCCACACTCATGAAACTTGAACTCCATCCTGGGCCTTTGACTGGCAAGATTTCATTCTATCATCGCCTTTAGAAATCTAACTGATGCAGACCAAACCCAAGTCTGTGGCAGAAGTTTACAAAGCTTTGGGATAACACATGGCTCCATAAATCTAGTTAGTCACCTACTTAGCCTCAACTTGAAAGTTGGATACATTTCCCAATAAAAAAAAAACTATTACATATTTCAAAAATATCTAAATCCAAATAACCAAAATCTCATTTTAATCACAAAAACAGAAATGATATCAACCACAGGATTATTAGCAGCTAATATTTGTACAGTACTTACCAAATGCCAAGTACAGTGTCCAGTGAAAATAATGACATACGCCAAAGGCTCTCCAATTTTGTATGGATTTTACATTCTCCAATCATCTCAAAACAATGCTCCAGGGGAAGCCGGGATGGCTCAGTGGGTTAAGTGCTCACTTTGCAGCCCTGGGGACCGAGGATCGCATCCCGGCCCGGGCTCATACAGACCCATGTGCTGAACTGGGGAGTGCCCCAGTTCAGTTCTCTCAGTCTCTGTATCTCTCTCACCCTCTCTCTCCCTCTCTCAAAAACAATAAAAAGAAAAAAAAAATACAAAAAACAATGCTCCAGTTCAAGCTAATGGAAGGGGAGACGGTGGACGACACCTAAGAGCAAATCCTTCCCCACAAGGCCTCCTGATTGCCCCAGCACACTGTTTATCGCCTCTCAGCTCTGCATCACTCTGCAGGTCCAGTACTACTCTGGGCCTTCAGGCCTATGTGAGCGGTAGTAAAGCGCAGCAGATAAGAACCTTCAAGTCAGATTCAGACAATCTTGTATTCAAATTTTAGCCCTCACCTTGAACAATTTATTATTTCACCTCTTGCAGCCTCATTTCCTCACTTGTAAAATGGGAGTCACAAGTTGGTAGTTCATAGTGTTTTTATGTAGATTAGGTGAAACAATGTACATAAAGTGCTCAGCAAATAGCAAAGACTTAAATAGTAGCTAATATTATTATATCTGTTCTTCTACATACTATGTTGCAAAATGTACAAATCATACATGAAAACTGGAATCACCTTGGAAATGAGATAATCATGAAGTATTCTTTCTTTCATTGATGGTTTATCCAAGTAGAATTGTCTCCAGATTTTTATTATAATAATAACAAGCTTCTGAACTATATTTCTGTGAACTATCCCTATGGAGGCAGAAAGGAGGTGATAAAAGGAATTGATGATAAAGAGTAAAGCATCAAAATCCTGAATAAAAGTTGGTTTTTTCTCTGCCAATGGAAGAAGAGGGAAAATAGGGAAGAAGCTAGCAACAACAGAATTTAAACTATATATAGTGCAACTTGTTAAAAGGCAGTGTTTTCTGTTTTCTTCCTTTAATTTAATTATTAAAAATGTTTCTCAATTACAGTTGACATTCAATATTATATTAGTTTCAGGTGTACAGAATACTGATTAGACATTTATATAACTTACAAAGTAATGCCCACTTGACACCACACATAGCTATTACAATATTGACTATACTCTCTATAAAAAAAAGCACTGTTTTCTATTAAAACATAAAAATTACCAAGACTTCTTTTTGTAAAATAAAGGTAAGACCTATTTTTAAAAATTAATGTGAAGATTTTAAAATATGTTTCAAGTATACGTATTCTTTTTTTTTTTATGATGATGAATGACTTTTGAGTATACGTATTCTTTATGGAAAATATCTGCTTACAAACATACAGTAAAACTCATTTATTAACTTTCTGAGGCTATTGAGAGAAGGTGTAGAAAGCAGGAAAGTACAAACTGAGCAAAAATACGTACTGCGCTAGCTCAGCCGGGACCCCACTTAGGGAACTCCCCACCTAGGAAGAGGGCTTTCTTTCAACACCCTCAACTCTGGGCTTTGAGGTCTTGGAAAGATGGGGTGGTGGGCAAGGGGCAGAGGAAATTATAGAACCATGTCTGTTGTGGACTGCATGTTTGTGTCCCCCGCATTTCCCATGTTGCGGCCCTAACCCTGATGGTGTGTGGAGGTGGGATCTTTGGGGGATAATCAGGTTTAGATGAGGTGATGAGGGTGAGGACCCCATGATGGGATTCGTACTCCTATAAGAAGGGAGACCAGAACGTGCTTGTTGCCTGACACAAGAAGACACAATCAGATGGTCTTCTGCAAGCCAGGAAGAGTATTTTCACAAGGCACAGAATCTGCCGACACCTTGATCTTAGACTTCCCAGGCTCCAAAACAGTGAGGAATATAGGCCTGTAGTTTCAGCCACCTCATTCATGATGTTTTGTTACAGCAGCTCAAGCTGCCGAATAAACTGTCTGAGCAGAATCAGGACGGAGAGTGAACGGAGGAGGAGAATATGTTCTCAGCAAGAGCTGAGAGGCCTCCAAACAAGATACCTGGACATATCTTAATATCAGTAGTCATTTAACAAACAGGAAACCTCACCAATAAATGAAGTGACCATTAAAAAAACACTCCATTATTTTAGACAATCCTCAAAATTGCTCATCTCAATTTGAGCTTACCGGGGTACCTCTAAGGATGCTGAACATCTCTAGACACTTGTTTAGAGCCTTCTGAAATATGGTCAGCATACTCTCTATGCTGCTCTTGAAAATCTCCATCAATGGGCTCCCTGACCCTCTGGCTTCCAAATGTGTTTGGCCAAAGGAATGTAGCAGCCTAGCCAGAGATGGATGAGAAGGAGGACAACGGAATGGGAAGTATCTACTTCCTTGGCTCCCTCTGCCAGTCCACAGGCCTCCAATCACTGCATTCCTCCTTAAGACCATGGGTCTGGGGGCTTCCCTGTCCTACTCAAACAGGTTTGGTTTCTCAGGTTCCCATAACCATTCCCTCCTGCTGCCTCTCCTAGGTGGTGACCGTGCCCTCTTTTTCTAGTCTTAGCATGCTTCAGCATCATCTGTTGATTTCCTTTCATCCTGCCAACACATTCAAAATAGTTCTCTCATTACATTATTTTCAATTAAGCCCTTATGGATATTCAACTTATTTCCTGTCCAGACACTATATCTGATCAGGTATGAAGAAAGCCTGGTCAGTTAGTCCTCCCTTACCTAGGTGCAAGCTTTACTTGTAGCCCTCTGGTTGGTTACCAGAATCTCCTGTGGGCCCTGAGCTCTTCATACTCGGCGGAGAACCCCAAGTAGAACAGAAAAGGAAGTACCTTCTGTTCCTCAATCAGAACTTTCAACCTAGTTCAACAGCTGCTGCCTTTGTTGAGACCCTTGCCCACCTGGCCCCAAAGTACTCACCAGCTCCTCTCCTTCTCTGCTTATTTCCCAGACTCTAGACTCTGTCTTCCTATCTGGTTCTATGGGGCTCATTCCCTCCTTCTTATTCTGATTTCTGGACTGAACCCATCACCAACCTTGTGCCACAGGACCTGCCCTGCCATCACCGGTACGCCCTGTCTTGCCTGGTAGTCACCAGGGTGGGACTTCAGTAGAGAAGTATCACTTCTGAAAAGCTAACAACTTGCACTATGTTATTACACCTTCCACATTGAGGACTTATTTAACAAAGTCAAAGGGGAGAAGTATCTGATAGTCCTTTAAAATTAATGTAACGACTGAAGAAAGCAATAGCGACAATTATGAAAATTGGCTCACTGGCTATCATTAATGCTTCGGGAAATAGGGGAGAAACTATTGCAAAAAGTAAATTTGAGATTTACTACATTAACTTGTAAAACTTGCTTAGGCTTACTAAACCTATGCTCCATTTTAAAATGAAAATAATAATAATAATAATAATAATAATAATAATAATGGTGAAAAGGACTAACAAGAACTCCAAGAGTTGAGAAATGAACATCAGTTGATATCAGGCCATTCAGGCAAGTCAGCCCATTTTAAGCTCCTCCCTTGCACTGTAGTTTCCCGTCATGCAGAACACAACTCCAGTAGGCGGAAGCACATGAGAGACTGTGACAGCATCACAAGACCTACGAACTCCAGTGGACCCTGAGGGAAATCGAAACTCAAGAAAAACCAGAGTGGGCTACACAGTCCAGCATGCTCCCCACTTACAGACTTTCAGCTAAGCTTAGAGGCTCAGAGTTTAACTTCCTGAATGGAGAGGGCAGGTGGCCCATATACAAGTAAAGCTAAGATGAAGGCGGCGCTGTAACTGTACTCCAAGTACATGCAATGTAGGACCATACCTCTGCTACAAGTGGCCCCACCTAACTCAAGTGGTCAACTGACAGTCAACTGAATGCATTTAAAAGCAATGGTTCTTAAATGCAGTCCCAAAATTAGCAACAATGGCATCTCCTGGAAGCTTAGTCGAAATTGAAATTTTCAGGCCTCATCCAAAATCTACTAAATCAGAAACTCGAGGTGGGGCTCAAAACCTGTATTTTTTTTTTTTTTTTTTTTTTTTTTTTTTTTTTTTTTTTTTTTTTTTTTTTTTTTTTTTTTTTT
>PVKE010020949.1:0-27010 GCA_004027555.1 Craseonycteris thonglongyai
TTTATCTTGCCAAAGCTTTTTTTGTTAGGAGTGAAAGTATATGCATTCCAATTTTCATGGTGCTACTTTAGTAAAAATGGTGATAAATTCAAGTTTTCATAGATGGTTAAGTAATTACCTACGTTAGAAATGAGGGACCTGATAAATCCTCCATTGATTTATCCCATATTTCTGGGACTTATAAACTAAACTCCTCAATTTTAAATCAATGAAAACAAGAATGCTGCTTTTGGCAGATGTAATTCTAAAGTAGAAAGAAGGAAAAGCAAAACTTTTCACCTATTTTCAAGTAGTACTTGTTGGAGGCTTTCAATGTTCAAGAAACCAAGCTATTTTTGTTTATGATAAAAATATATTTCTCCTCCCAATTAGTAAGCCAGTAATCGGTTTTCCTTTTTATAAGCCTAAGCAAAGCTATTGTGGCAAAATATTTTTGAAGAAAGCAATGCATCACTCATCACCTTATGGCCCTATTATCCTTTTGAGGATGTAGATGATATAGAACATTCTTTATTTCCTCTTTTGAGGCCCACATGAGACTGGCAAACACATGAGGTAACTAGACGCAAGGGTGCTGAGGAATCCTTACTGGACATCATGGTTTCTCTATAACAGATGCTATGTGTCTTCTTCTGCTTGTCCCTTCACTAGAAGTTGAATGATGCTCTCCACAGGGCAGCATCAAAACTGTTCTATTAAAGTGGTTATCAACTTTACCTGGTTACGTTTGCCTTACAGGGCTGACAGGCCACATTAAGTCAGCAGAAGTTCAGCATTTATTTTTAAAGCTCTATACTGACATCAACACTTTCAATCACTTGTGCAAGTTAAAACTTTGCCTCAGGTGATTGGAAGTTGAGTCTATTCTATCATTAATAAGATATAAATTTCACTATTCTCTTTAAAAATGTTAATATCCTGAATACAGAGACAATAATAGCCACAACCATACCTGATAAAGGAAAACTGTTTCATTAAATTGTTTCTAGATTTTAAGTTGCCAAAAAACCCTTCTGTTAGTTAAAAATGAAAGAGAGACTATGCATTTAAGGACAAAATTTTTAGATTTATGTGTGCCATAAGAAATGCATCTAACACTGCCACGTGTATCTATCTCATCTGCTTATTCATTATTGTTTACTCAGTTGAAATGAAGGCATCAATCATATTTCAAAGTAATTAGAAATTGTAATATTGTTTCCTCTATATAGTGCATATTTTAAAATTCAGAATACAAGCGTTATCGGTAAGATAATGGTATTTCAGTAACCAATCAGGAATGGAGATCAAATCCTTCCAAAGAGGTTAGGCACACTCTGGATGCCTCACCTGAAAATACAGTTTTGTACCCTGGCTGCCACCACCATTCAGGAGGAAAATAAGAAGGGACTCTCATATCTGACTCAGGCATTCGTAATGGCTCTGCTGGTCTGAAGTCTAAACAGTCATTGTCCTCATCACCTAAAACAGTAGTAACTCTGGGCAGGGCTGTGATAGTGGTAGGTGATCAGAAGTCCAGCTCATTATCTGTAGAGAGGCCCTTGGTGTGAAAGGAAAGAGAAAAGCCGGATGACCAATAACCCTGAGGAAAGGTTATGGAAAACACTCTGACCTAAGGGCAAAAGCCTTCTTTCTCTTTTAAAAGAAAGAAGTGGCTTAGGAAGTATAAGTGAAAAGGCAGTTCCTATAGGGCTGTACATGATCCCCTCTGGACTCTCCCAGACTAGGCTGGTCACACAGGACACACCTGCACAAACAACAGTCTTTGTCTACTTAACACTGACAAACCTGCTGCCAAGATGGCACCAGTGGGTGATTTCCCTGCAAACTCTTCAGAAATTCAGGAGTCTTTCTATCTTTCCACGCTGTATTTCTTTCCTTCTTTTTATGTATTTTTCTATTCAAATTGTATGTGTGTGTATAATGGTTAGACATTTATATAATTTATAAAGTGATCTCCCCATAAGTCTAGTTCCCACCTGAAAACATAGTTATTACAATAGTATTGACTATAGTCCAGGGGTTCCCAAACCCTGGAACATGGAGTCTGTGGCCTGTTAGAAATTGGGTCGCACAGTAGGAGGTGAGCAGCAGGCAAGCGAGTTAAGATTCATCTGTATTGACAGCCATTCCCACCTCGCTCGCTTATCACATGATCTTCACCTCCTGTTGGATCAGCAGCGGGCACTAGATTCTCATAGGAGCTTGGGCCCTATTGTGAACTGTATATGGGCATCTCCCCTGCCCCATCCATGGAAAAGTTCTCTTCTATGAAACCAGTTCCTAGTGCCCAAGAGGTTGGGGACCACTGCTATAGTCCTTATGCTGTACTTCACAACCCCAATTTGTACTTTTTTACCCGCCCCCTAACCCCTCTCCCATCTGGCAACCATCAATTTGTTCTCTGTATCTATGAGTCTGTTTCTGTTTTGTGTGTTTATTTATTGTATTCTTTATATCCACATGTAAATGAAATCATGTAATATTTATCTTTCTCTGCATGACTTATTTCATTTAGCATCATACCCTCTGGGCCCACCACGTTGTCACAAATGGTAAGACATCAGTCTTTTTTTATGGCTGAGTCATATTCCCTTAAAACCAGCCTGAAACTGAGAAAACAGAGAGAATAAGGCTCACCTATCCCTGGGATGTCTTGAATCCCAGTGCCTCATGATATTTTCATTCTAAAGTTGTAACACAGGAAAGCTCATTCATTATTTTAAGATGGATTCAGAAAAAACTATTTGAAGTTAGCATATAGCTCCATTTACCACATTTGTTTAAAATTAGAAATAGCTTTTTCAGCTGCTGAAAAATTTGCCCCAAATATGTTCATCTCATCTCTAATATAATTACTATTTGGTAAGAAGAATTTAAAAACAATATTGCACTTTCAATTTTTAATGATTATATTTTATTTTTGTGTTTAGTGTGTTATTTTTTTAAATAATTTTTGCTAGGTTTTTCTGCTCATTATTTTAGCATGTTTATATTATTATAAATTGAGTTTTTATGCACTGTTCATAAGCTTTGTATTTAAAAATCATTAAGTTTCAATTTCACTGATTTTAGTAAACTATGAATACAATTTTTAAGTGAAATAACGAGTTATTAGGATATTTCAGGAACACAGTCGATACATGCTAATACCATCTTTGTGCTATAGTATTACAATCTACGCCCTTCCTCCTCCTTCTACTTTTCAAGTCTAAGGTGGTGTGATAAAGGGGTCAGGAAGAATGAGTTAGGAATAGATCTAGGTTTGAATCTCAGCCCTGTCACAGTCACATAACACTAGAGAAAGCAACTGGCCTCTTCAAGCTCCAGTTTTTCCATTTATAAATAAGTATGATACAAATCATCCTTAGAGGGCTTTTGTAAGACTGAAGCAAGACACGGTGTTTGAAAAGCTTAGAACGTGCATAAATAGAGTCCAATAAAAAAATAGCTATTTTTATTAAATTCTATTAGAATCCTAAGACTCAGAAATGGAAGCTAAGAAGGAAAGAAATAAGAATTACTGAGAGCATACTAATACAGACACCTCACTTGTTAAACCCAGGTCAGAGAGATTATATACCGTAACTCTTTGGGTGGGCTTGACTGGAAAACTCACTCCTTTTTCCACAATTATATACCATGCTGACCTGCTCTTATACACCATCAGCTTTGTGCATAGTTCTTAGACAGATTGATATTACATGCATGTCGACTTGGCCATTGTGGAGAACATTTGGCTTTTGAGAAAGCTCTGTTATCATTAGTGTTAGGAGAAATATAATTCAAGAATCAATTTCTTGGTATGGAAAAAAAAAAAGAATCAATCCCCTCTCTCAGACACTCTCAGACCCACATAGTCTAAATGCAGAAAATTCTGGGATTTTGAATCTTCAGCTGGGTGCAAGTTCAGAGTTTAAAGTTGATTCATTATTTCACAGGCAATGGCTATTCAATAATAATTGTGCTCCTTGTTTTTGAATTTTGTCCCTCCAGTTTTTCACTCACAGCCTCCTACTGAGTCTGTGTTCACCCTTTCATTACCTGAGTTTTCTCTTAGCCAGTCTCTTTCTCTTTCTTGTAATCAAGACTCCTCACGAACCTATACTACGCTCATGTTTAGTTCTACTCCTATGTCTACTCATTGAGTGTCAGTATAGTAAAGTGATTAAGAGCGCAAAATTTTTAGCCAAATACCATGGATTCAAATCCCACCTCTGCTAATTATGAATTTCATCATTTCTATATGTCTCATAGGGCTGCTATGAGAATTAAGCAGTTATTATTAAGTCAGTGTCTGGCGCATACTCGTAGTACACTTTATATATCTTTGCTATGATAATTAATTTGTGATACTATTGTAAGGAACTTTTTAACAGTAAAATTCTGAATCCTAAGTAACTCTTTTATAATTCTCCAATCTCTCATTCGTCTCCTCCAGAAATCCAGACACTTCCCAGTTGGTGAAAAGACAAGTGAAGCCTAAGCACCTACCTTCCTGAATGATTTATGGAAGGGCAGTGCACCAATCTCACAAAGGTTGAATTACTTCTTGGCAGTGACTCAGTCCCACTTTCCAATTACATAGCTGGAACATGAATTTGGTATGTCTGCCCACCCCATTAGTGTAACATGTTCTTTGTTGGATCCATATTTGGTCACAGTTGTAAGAGCGTTCACTTTTACGAACAAACTGGGCTGCTGTCTATATTTTCTACTTTGCAGAGCTTCAAACAGATCATCTCTGTCACAGGCAGACTGTTTTGTGCAGGCACATTCAGTAGATTCCACAGCTGTGAACAAATTAAATTTGGACCCTGCTCTCTGCACTGGCTGTCAGGAAAAGGAACAATCTGACTTTACCATGACCTTGTTGGGTTTTAAAGTTCCCAGTCAATAGTCAGTGCTGTGTTTGAGACTCTGGCCTTGATCCTGACATGTTGTGCCCTGTGCAGTGGGCATTGTTGTTTTTTGGGTCAGAAAAGTAGCTGTAGTATTAACTCTAAGAACTGCAGAGCATGAATCTTCCTTCCTTCCTTTTTCATTCTTTCATTTCTCAGCCTCTACCTACCACCTGCTCATTGCAAATAGTGATTCCCGTTTTTGTCCATTCTTCTACTTGCCCATTCATATAGCCATGATTGGTTTCCCTTGGGGGCAGACTTTCCCTTCTCTATTATGTTGCTGTTTTACTGTGCATTGCCACAAGTGTTCTGTCCACAGGAGCATTGCAGGTTAATATATGAGGGCTGTTCAGAAAGTACCCAGCTATATAATATGAAAAAGAGGCACTTTGGGCTGGATTTTTTCAGGACAGACCTCATACATAACATCTATAATACTAGGAAAAGTAGCATGTTACATTTCTCCTTTCCAATAATAATATTTTTTCTGTAAAGCTCACCTTTAGAACTTTCAAAACATACCTCTGGAGTTTTTAAGCTAGATACTAAATACCTATCAATAGACAGTGAGCAAGGGAGACAGAATTGAGATTCAACCCAGCTCAGTCATCAGTAAAAGCACCCGACAGAAGGCATGGCACACAAAACCATTTCAGCAAATATTTTTTGAACATTTATTTATTTTTATTTTTTATTTTTTCTTAATATATATTTTATTTATTTATTTATTTTGACAGAGAGAGAGAGAGAGAGAGAGAGAGAGAGAGATACAGAGACAGAGAGAGAACTTACTAGGGGAGCTCCCAGTTCAGCACATGGTCCCGCATGGGCCGGGGCCGGGACTTGATCCCCGGTCCCCGGCGCTGCAAAGTGAGCGCCTAACCCACTGAGCCATCCCGGCTTCCCCCAAATATTTTTTGAAAGAAACAATGACTGAGTCTTGTTACTTCTTCTCACAAACACATTGGAGGGTGGACCATCCAAAGAAGGTGCTAAGCCATTCTAGTGTTCATTCTGCTAAAATAGTATGTTACCATTGCCAGTAATAATAGATATGAGATGGCATGCTAATTGCATGAAAATAACCACTGAGATTGAACCAAGCAAATGGTAGATGTTTACGATATTTATGAACCACAGTCTCTGCCTTCACGTTGGAATAATATTTTAAAAGGAGAGGGAAGTTGCAAGGTGATGTACTGTTTGTTTTCAAGGAACTCATTTATCATTTCAGTTAAGAACTTAGACTGTCACACTTGATAAATGAAACGGTTCATTGATGCAACTCTAATCACTGATGCATAGCTTCAATATATAATGCCTAATTACATGTACTTGATTAAATTAATTCTATGTAAAGTGCTTGTGTTTTATCAAATGCACAGTGGAAATTTTGAAGCCTCTCTAGATTATTTCAGATTACTCATGGGCTCCTTGCTGTAGCTCAGATTTTCAAAGGAAAAGCATTAAACATTAAATACTTAAGCAAAATGAACTTTGCCCTTTGAAAGATGGTGTTATGTATGTTATAAAGCTTACAGAGATATTGCATCTGGGAGCTTTTCAGGAGATAACAAAGAAGGTATACCTTGGGGTTCAACATTTATTCCTTTTCAAGCAGTGACCTTTATAGTGCATTTTAAGCATGACCATTGCCTTTTGAAACTGCTCAGTGTTGCCTACAGACACTTTTCCCTGCACTGTATTCTGAATGGGGAGGTGGAAGAATTATTCAATTGTTAACTCATAAACATGGAGCATATGGTTTAACTCCTAATGGAATAAATTGGCAGTGATTATGGGCACTTTAGGAGAGGTTTTGTTTGATTTTGTTTGGCCTCCCCAATCTACATCCAAGTGTCATATATGAGACTAGTTTATTTTTCAATAACCTGGTGTTTGTTTTACATAGTCCCCTTTATACATATGGATTATACTCATGAACCCCAGGCAAACTTGTCTGATATCAAAGTAGATGCCACCCCCCAAAGAATATTTAAAAAAGAAAATAACAGAACAACAAATATCTACGGTATGCAGTTTATTCTCATTCACTGCATAACATAAATTTAAGTTCATATCTTTAAGGAAATAATTCATTTAGGGTATATATCCTTAATGAATATTCAGGATAAAAAAATTATATTTTGTGAACCTAAGGAGATTCAGTGATTGCCTGTCCTTGTGAACAAAATCCCAATAAAAGCTAACATGAACTTTGTTATTACTTAGGTACAGATCATTAGGATCCAATGAAAAGAAGGTCAAAGTTCAAATCCCAGGCATTATCACAAATCAGATTCCAAGCCAAATTATTTATTTGGTGACATATGGTCCAACTTGAAATTCAACTGTAGCTGAGGCTTTCAGGGCCAAATGTTCATTTGGAATATGCAAATGATACATAAGGCATTTGATTTCACCCCTATATAACCTTTCATAAAATATCTTACTTACCAAATATATTATGAGGTTTTTATCAAAAAACCTGAGGTTACTGATCAAATATAGTATGGGATTTGTAAAATGCAATTATAATATTAAGTCATTGTGATTAATTTAGATTTGATATATTGTGAGGAATAAGATAAATTAGTATGAAAAAATAAATCTGATATTTCACTATATAAAACATTAAGTGTGGAAGTAAGGGAATGAACTGGAAAAAGTCAAAATGTATACATTAATTCTAGTTGTTACTTATTAGTTTCATTATTGTCTACTAGTCACTCAGCCACAAGTCTATATATTTAAAATAAAAAGCATAACATTCCCTACCTTAGGTGTTAATTAGGATTAAATAAGACAATATATGTGAAAATAGAGTATGTGGCATATAGAAAGTTTTCAAATATGTTCTTTATTTAAATTCCTTCTGAATTGTTCCGCCTATGTGAAGTCTCACTGATTGTTTCCATAAAGTAGGATATCCACAGCTTTTATTACTAATTAGAAATGTGAGACCTCCTTGTTCCTTATATTAGTAAATGAGCTTTTCCAAATAAATTCCTCAATTCCCTTAGATAAAGACATATTCTTTTTTTTAACAGGAAGGACTACATTATCATACCTGTGGCCCAGTGAAGTCCAGCTCCAACTAAATAAAATTATAAGGCATCTTTCTCTCATTTAAAAAATGTCTTGGGGGAACTGGGTTGGCTCAGCAGGTTAGGCGCTCGCTTTGAAGCCCCGGGGACCAAGGATCGAATCCCGGCCCTGGCCCGTGCAGACCCACATGCTGAAATGGGGTGTGCCCCCAGTTCAATTCTTGCTGGGGCCTATGTGGGAGGCTCCTGGCCCAGTTCCTGCCCTGCGCAGCCCCGCGCCCACCTGTAGAGTAAAACTATATGGAAAACTAATGTCAACTATGGAGACTGCTCTGGGCCCTCTGTCTCTCTCTGTCTCTATTTCTCTCTGTCAAAAATCAATAAAATATTAAAAAAAAAAATGTCTTGCTATGTACAGATCTCAAATTCAGGCAAATAATGGTCCTTGCCAAGTGGGACACAAAATATTAGGAATTCCTTGCAAGAAAGTACACAGAGCAATCTGAATAAGATTAAAAAAAAAAAAATCAATGAAGTCTATCCAAACCTAGCTCCTGGAGTTAATGCTATAATCATTTAAATATTTATTCATTGACTCATTAGATTATGTTTCTTCACCACTACATTCCTGGCAGACAGTCCACCCTTTTTTTTTTCAGACCACGAATAATTATTCTAAAATGTTTAAATATAAAGAGTTTTTGTCTGATGCTATATGAGAAATACAGCCGGGGTCTCTTATTATATCAAGAGGGACATAGCAAAGCTCTCCCCCAGAACTTCATGTTTGTGCTCAGACTAAACCTGAGGGCCACAAATCCTTCATATGGGCCTTAGGAAATAGGAGGGAACAGCAGAAACAATCCTTTAGCAAAGAACACCCATTCCATTGATGTCCTGAGGCCTGGTTTAGTCATTAGCGAATATCACAGAACTCTAGATACACTGTTACTTATAAAGTCCAGTTCCACCACCAAAAATTTTTTTTAGGTAATATGAGGAGGCATAAAACAATGCCCTTTTTTGAAGGAGTTATAACCCAAATTAGATAATGAACACATTCTGAAAAATTGAAGCCAAAGTTCAAAAAAGTAAAATTGGAAAAGTCATTTTGTAATCTAATGATTAATCATTTCATGAAGTCATTTATACATTCAACAAAAATATGAATGCCTACATTTTGCCAGACAGTATATACAATCAAAAAAAAAAAAAAGAAAAGAAAAAGCCAGCAGAGTGTTTAACTGTAGAAACAGATGTTGTGTTATAGAGACTGGAAGTAATATCTCTGTTATATTTTGATGCAAGACCTATATCTAAATAGTATCCATGCACTTAAAAATATAAGAAGAAACTGGAATGTGTTCTATGAACAATAAATTAATTAAATGAAAAAGATTTATGAATAAAAAACAATGGTAATTTTTCTAGGTTCAGTATGTTAAATGACTATAATGATGGCCAACATTTATTGAGTACTCACTATGTCTCAGGCATTGTTCTTTCACATAAACTAATTTATTTAATTCATATCCTAATTCTTTGAGGGAGATGCTATTTACCTCCATTATTACCAATGAGTTAACAGATAGACACACAAAATGACCTCCCTAGGTTAAGCAGTTTATAAATAGCGAAGCTGGGATTTTTGAATTCAGAGAAATGGGCATCATAGCTAAGCCATAGCCACTAGGTATAAGAATTTTCTCTCCAATAAAGGTAATGTTTTGGGAAAAGTTTTTATTTCATTGACGTCAACATGCTTTTTGAACTATAAGAGGAAAATACCGCTTCATTCGGTTTATTGTCCAGTATGCTTTGATGATTAATTCAGTCCATACACTCTTTCACGTTCCCACAGCAGTAACCACAGCACACACTTCAAATTAGACATGGCACACAGTGCTAAAGCTTGTATTAGTTTAGATCATCCGTCTTCATAAACATTACTGCAATAAAAGTGCAGAAAATTGAGAGAAATGAAGCTGCTGGAGAATGTAGAGAGAGGGAGGGGAATGAAAAGCACAGAGAAAAGGGGACAAAAGCATTTGTGCTGTGAAATGGCCAGAGCATAATTAGTGCTAGAATCTTTAAAAAGACAGAATGCAAGAACTTTATCTACCTTCTTTTATCTGCCATCTACTATGACCTATGCAAATATATACAAAAATATTAAATGATACACACACACATATACATACATGTTTATACATATATGTACTTTTAAATTATAAATATAAATATTTTCTACCAACTATACTTTCTTCTATAGTATCCTCACCTCATCTTGAGAAAGATAGACATGATAGAGATAGACACTATTTTAGTCATAACAGCTCAAAAGAGACCACATCCAGAAAAAGAAATACAAGTCAACAGAAATATGCAGCATAGTATAAGGGGTGGGGAAAAAATCCAGAAAAACAGAATTATCAGAACTGGAAGATCCTTTCTAATATTGGAGTAGCAGTCTTTTCCATTGTATCTTTCCATTTTTAAAACAGTAAACATTCCTATCTTTGACACATTTGATGTAAACATTTGTTATCTAGTATAGGTAGAGAGTGCTGCTAGGCTTAAGGTTTACTTAACTCTTAAAATTCCAGATAGTTCTGGGTAAGGTTCTGGTTTCCTCTTAAAGCCACATTGTTCCAGATTAAACAAGGGGATTATTACTGATACTTCTAGACATTGTCATTCCTAGAAATGTCAGGATGAGCACCAATAACAATATGTCACAGACAGCCCTCTCTTGTCACAAAATATTGCCTTCAAGTGCTCACCCATTGCTTCTGAAGGCTTTTGTTTGCCCTTTCTTTTTCTCTTTTATCACTGATTAGGAAATGGGGGAAAGGTAGACAAAGAAGATGAATTTTTTTAAATACATATATTGTTATTTTTTTTTCATAGCAATATCACCATTCAAAATACTACCCAGTTTACTTATTTGCTTATTTCCTTTCTATATCTCCCTTTAGAATAACAACTCTAAATATCAACAATCAAATATCAATTAGAGTCCCTCTTTTTACTTTTTTTTAGTGGTTGCCCTTGAATTTGCAATATATATTTACAACTAATCCAAGTCATCTTTCAAATAACACTACAGAGCTTCATGGGTAGTACAATTACCTTATAACAGGGTATACTCAAATTCTCCCTCCTATTCTTAATTTGTTCATTTTCTTGCAGAAAGCACGGTCCTGCACTGTTGTAAAATGTCTAAAATGTCTAAAAACAACCATTTCATATATTTTGTCCAGTGCTCTAATTGTTAACAATGAGAAGGTACAACTTGGATCCACTTACTCTCTCTTGGGAAGGCATAGTTTCTTCCAGGCTTGATTGGCACCAGGGAAGTCTGTTCCTTTCAGGACAATCCTCACTAGGTCCCATGGTAACTGGCCTTAAAATCTGCATCTCTTTTCCCTTTGATATTAGGAGAACAGACAACATCAATATATTTTCCAAAGTCTGGTTTATTCATTCTGAAAAATTCTGCATGTAGTATTTCCACAACACAGTCAAATCAATTCCTTTCTGGCTCCCTCCAATACCATCAAATTAAAACAATGCTACCATATCTTTTTTTAAAACAACACATTTTTCTTTAAAGCCATACAATTTATTATAACCTGAAATGGATGTTGGGAGAAAATTAATAACTATGGTCCACCTACAATTTGCTTAGAAGCCATTTTTAACCAGCGTCTTTAGTCAGAAAAGAGTGGTTAATGGTGTCCGTGCACAAGGAATCAATACAGTAGTGCTTTGGGGTAGTTACAGATGGATGGACATATGTGTGTGGAGGATGAATCAGAGTTCACAGTAACACCTCAACCGCAGTTTTAGAGAGGCATTGAAAAAGAGAGCAGGCATACTGCAAAATATACTCACTATAAGCATATGTGATAGACTAGGCAACAGGAACTGAGAATGTTTGCTTTCATAACTGACAAACAAGCACTAGGAGAGTTCTAATTCAGATTTGACAGCATGAGGAATTCCATAGACTCACTCCTGGCTGTATTGGTAAAAAACATTTAAAGAACAACTTTTAAAGTCTTCGGAAATGGCAGTGTTGTTTTACAGCAAGTGAATAAATATTTATTCAAATAAATCTACTAAAACTTGGTAAGAATTGCCAGAATCTATGACATTTAAACCAAGATCCTTCTCCCCACCTCCCAGCTAACAAGACATAAACTCCACTGGGACTAGCAAAGCCAATAATACAGGGATAGATTCCTGTTACCCAAGAAGGACTATCTTCCCAGAAAGGGCAGGAAGTCAGCATTTCTTAACCTGATTGCAGCTCTGCTACTGAGGGAGGCTATGTTCTGGCTGAGTATGGCTGAGAGATGGAAATTACTTTCTCACTCAGGTGGCCGACCTGCCTTAGGCAAGATACTGCTGACAGTAGTCTGGACCCAAGCCTCCATGAGCCCTGTCTCTGGGGTGAGCATTTCAAAGTGAAGAGAGGCTAGTGAAAAGATCTGGAGGTGCTCCCCATATCCAACAAGTTCTCAGCTCCTAAGGAGGGGATGCCACTCAGGGAAAAGCATGCCATTGTCCCCAACTCTACAACCATGGCCCAGAGGTTGTTCTCAAGGGGAAAAGCAGGTCATAGAAGAAAGAGCTCTAAATCCCTTTCCAGAAGAATTAACTTGATTTAGAATGCATTGTGAAGTTCAAGCCTAAGGACACTCTGTAACAGTGGACATTGTGATGAAAAGTAGCTGCAAGATTGACAGATTCATTGGGGTAGAGTTTAAATTGTAGGCCAGCTAATTTTACAAATAGAGGGGGAGAAAGAAAGAGAGCTAGGAAGAGCCAACCTAAGGTCAGGAGAAAAAAATCTCAAATATTGACCTCAAAAACTACTCTTTAAAGGCGATAAACTTTGTTCTAATTATTCTGTGAAGCAATCTGTGACACAGGGCTTTGTTGAAACCAAAAGAGCAATTCCTTAGCAATTGGTAAAATTTAACAGCTGAGTGTGCTAGGGAAATAGAAACGGAAAGAAAGCCCTACCAAACCCAGTTTAATCCAGGGGTGACTGTAGAAATACCCAAGGCTGTGCCCTCTGAGAAATAATATGGGAGGCTTAACAACAGTGAATCTTCTCAATATCACATTACATCTCTGCATGTAGTAGATGCTCAGTTAACTGGCACCCATGGGGATTAGTAGATGCTGAATAAATGTTAAGTACACTCTTCATTAACTGGAACTCAAATAACTGGCACGCTTAAGCAACTGGCAAAATTTCAAGCAACTACCAAAAAAGTTTTGCCAGTTTCTTGAGAGTATCAGTTGTCTGAGTTCCAGTTAAACCAGAGTCTATGGCATTTAAGTCTTGTTTAGTTTCTTTCAGCATTGCTTAATATATTTTTTAGTTTTAAAACTTTAGTATGGATGCTATGAGGAAGACAGTGATGATTAGATAACACTCATAACATGCATTTGCTGTGCATTGAATTTTTAGCACGTAGCAAAGTATTTTGCTCATATTAGCCAACCTGTGTGAGTAAACTGGCTGATCTAATTACTAACAGATACTGAGTGCTGTGTGCCAGGAACTGGGTATTGTATGTATTATCACATTTAATCCTCAGAAATATAGTACTTTATAGGTACTCATTGTATTGTATGTACAAGTAATCTAATACACTATCTGGCATTAAATAGATCTCATTCTCTTTCTTTTTTTCCATAAAAATGAACAAAATCTACACCTCTGTTTGAAGGAGCATGAAGAAATACCTGTTTGACAGATAATATATTGACGGAGCATGAAGAAAGAAAGGCATGAGGGGCAGGAATGGGTGACAATGCTTATTTGTTCTCAGCAGCTTTTCCAAAGAAAATTACTTTCCATATCTGCTTGATACTAAAAATTGAAAGTAAAATTATGAAAGGTAAATGTCATATTTTATTTTTATGTAAAGTTTATGGTTATTATTCTTTTATAGTCTTAAATAGTCATATTGAAATATTATAGCAAAATCTGATAGAAGAATCTTTAAAGTTCAGTGACTTGTAGCATCACTATCAGAAAAAAATATATTTAGCGTAAAAATCAGTTAGTACACTTGCCTTTAATAGCTTAAGGAAGATCCATTTTTTAATGTAATATACTAAAACTTTAATGGTATGAACAAAATAATTTGTATATAATTCAAGTTTATATTATTGTGCTAATATGCTGACTGGAGTTATATAATAAACTTTCAAAAATTGTTATGAACATCTCCGTATTTTCCATTTTTTAAAAATATTCTCTAACCATATTTTCTCCCGGGGTTGGCTAAAAAATATACTTTTATATATGTTTCTTATTTGTTCTTTTAATGTTTCTATTCCTCTATTAGTTGAGACAAAAGTGCTTAATACTATTAATAGCAACACATAATTATAGAAAGGACATCATTTTCTAAACTAGACTATTTGGTTTTAAATCTCAGGTATAGAAATTTTTAGCTATTTGGACTTTGTGTGGTATTTGAACATTAATATCACCTTGTAGTTAGCTATTAAAACAAAAGGTATGAAGTGAATTTATTTATTTATTTACTTATCTTTTTAAAGATTTATTTTTATTGTTTTTTGACAGAGAGAGAGACAGACAGACAGAGACAGAGAGAAGGGGGAGGGCCCAGAGCAGTCTCCATAGGTGACAGCATTAGTTTTCTGTATAGTTTCACTCCACAGGTGGACGCGGGGCTGCGCAGGGCAGGAACTGGGCTGGGAGTCTCTGCATAGGCCCCAGCAAGAACTGAACTGGGGGCACACCCCAGTTCAGCATTTGGGTCGGCATGGGCCGGGCCGGTATTTAATCTTCAGTCTCCAGGGCTGCAAAGCTAGCGCTTAACTTGCTGAGCCATCCCAGCTTCCCTGTGGATTTATGTAGTGAGTGTTCAGTGAAAAGTAGCTGCTATAATTTGTAGAATAATTCTTATTGAACAAATATACTATGAATTTTTTAGCAGCAATACTCAGTACTTGTTTTATATTTATGTTTCCAGAAACAAAGCTTTTTTTTTTTTTTTTTTTTTCTATAAACAGTGTGCAGAATACTTTGGAATTAAATAGTTTTAATTATTATTATCATCATCATTATTATTAATATTATTACATTATTTTAAAAACAGAGTTCTATAGACATATCACTTTTCTAATTTTCCTTATGTGCCAGCTTACTCTATCTATGCATTTCCACAAACAGAAACACACTAATTTATTCTATTAGCCATTTAGTCTTTTTTACATTATTCTGAGATACAATAATTAAGGTCTATTTCCTGAAGATGATGATGATAATAATGATCTGATGATATTTTAATTAAGTATTATAACCTTTTAGTCCACTTACTTGAGTCTATAGCAACATATTTCTATCAAAAATATTTATATTTAACAAATGTGGGTTTTTTTTAATCTTTTTTTCTTTTTGTTTTTTTAATTGTTTTTGACAGAGAGAGAGAGAGAGAGACAGAGACAGAGAGAGACAGAGACAGAACTGAACTGGGGGAGCTCCCAGTTCAGCACATGGGCCACACGGGCCGGGGTCAGGATTTGATTCTCGGTCCCTGGTGCTGCAAAGTGAGCACTTAATCCACTGAGCCATCCCGGCTTCCCCAAATGTTAAACCACAGCATGCTAAGGACATCAGAGTATTTCATCCAAGGCCGGATGCACTGAGCATTACTGAATATAAAATAAACAATATAGTTTTTAAAACAAAAACTTATAGAAATGTAGATAATTATTAAGAACACTATGGGATATCTATAAAAATCATAGATAAGTTAACATCTCAAATCCTGAAATGTATTATTTATCATTTTCTCCTTTAAAAACACACATCAAAACATTTGCAGACCATCAAATGAGAAAAACACCATAATTTAGAGAAAAGCAAAAATTAGTGAATAGACAAAGACCAGACACTAGAAAGAAATGTACAGTGAACTAAAACCCTGTCTGTATGTCAGGTAACTGGTCAGGGACAGTTGGACTGGACACTAAAGGATATGGACAAATCACCACACACACGGCAATCTTAAGAGCCACATTGCCCAAAGATAATAATAAAATAGTATAGGGTAAATAAGTAAGGTTCCCATTTTATTCCAATGCACTCTTCTATCAGCAATTCATTTGAAGGTATGGCCTGCTTTAATAAAACTTTGTCAGTGTTAAAAATTTGGCCCTGTGCCAGGTCTCTTAAAAGGTTTTTTTTGTTTTTTGTTGTTTTTTTTTTATCATGGGAGCTCTTACGTCTGCACAACTTGTTTGTTTTTTTTATTGTAATAGTTGGCCCTTTATCAAGGTTATTTGTGGTGGGTTACAATCTCCTAAATGACTGGGATCTGCTTGTTGTATAAATCCCCAGTTACACATTGCAAACAAATAACATTTAAGGACACTCAAGAGACCTTGACACTGACTTAAAATTAACTTTTTTCCTTAATGAAAAGATATGTAGGTAACATTAATAAGTGCCATTGTTCTTTCAAATCTATTAGGTCACAGTTACATAAAAGTCTATTCAACTCTTCCCAAGACATACTGAATAAAGAATGATAAAATTCCTTTTATAAAATATGTAGATATGGGGAAGCCGGGATGGCTCAGTGGGTTAAGCGCTCTCTTTGCAGCACCGGGGACTGAGGATCGAGTCCCGGTCCCAGCCTGTGCGGACCCACGTGCTGAGCTGGGGAGTTCCCCCAGGTCAGTTCTCTCTCTGTCTCTGTATCTCTCTCTCTCTCTCTCTCTCTGTCAAATAAAATAAAATAAAGTTAAAAAAAAAGATATTTTAAAAAAAAATGTAGATTTTTTTTTTTAAGATTTATTTTATTGATTTTTGACAGAGAGAAACAGAGACAGAGAGAGACAGAGAGAAGGGGGAGGGCCCAGAGCAGTCTCCTTAGTTGACAGCATTAGTTTTCCATATAGTTTCACTCCACAGGTGGGCACCGGGCTGCGCAGGGCAGGAACTGTGCCAGGAGCCTCCCACATAGGTCCCGGCAAGAACTGATCTGGGGGCACACCCCAGTTCAGCATGTGGGTCCGCATGGGCCGGGGCCGGGATTCGATCCTCAGTCCTCGGGGCTTCAAAGCGAGCGCTTTACCTGCTGAGCCATCCCAGCTTTCCCAAAATGTAGATATTTAAGGATAATTCTTAGTTCAGATTTGACAAATTTTGCTCTACCTTTCAAATGCTTTAGAATGAAAAATATAACTTGAGTGAATTTAATGCAGTCTTTCGATCTGAAATATAACAACATAAATTATTCTGAGTGTATGTTTATTGGTATGCATATCTGTGTGAATTTTCATAATTGAGTATTTTATTTAATTTATTATAACATGACTTTATTATAAGAAACTAGTTAGATAAGCTATCTAATGTCTGTGATAATCTGTTGAGTGTATATAATGCAATTTATAATTTTGTATAAGTTAATTATTATTTCCAAGTTATATATTCTTTGTAAGTCTAAATAACTATAGCAAACATACCAATACATAAAATACTAATAGGACTCATGGAAATTAACACACATTTTTACTTATTTATGAGCAAAATGAGTTTTTAATTTTTTAAAAAGATTTATTTTATTGTTTTTGAGAGACAGGATAGACAGAGAGATGGGGGAGGGCCTAGAGAAGTCTCCCTAGTAGTATGTGGTCAGTTTTCCACACGGCTTTGTTTCACACAGGTGGTTGGGGCCTGCACAGAGTGGAAACTAGGCTGGGGGCCTCCTTCATGGAAGGCATGCCCCTTGAGCCAGGAGCCAAACCAGGGGAGCGGTTGGGGAGAGAACCAAACTGAAGGCCTCCCACATGGGAAGCACACCTCAGTTCAGCATATAAGTCCACATGGGCGGAGGCTGGAATTCAATCCTTGGTCCCTGGGGCTGCAAAGCAAATGCTTAATCCACTGAGCCATCCCAGCTTCCCCAGCAAAATGATTTTTATTAAAGAAAATCTTATTCAAGGTAAATTATATAACTTTGCAATAGAAATATAACCAGGACTCTGATATAAAATTGTTATTATTGTACTGCTTGGCTGAATTCAAGATATAACTTAGGATACAGTTTACAATTTTTGTTTTTGTCTCTGAAAAGTTCTGTTAAAAGGATATAAAAGATGTGCCATAAGTAAGAGGCACATAATCAAATTACCCAAGGCAGTGATAATTGGTTATAAGGATAAACATGAAATAAAGTCACAAAAGTAACCTTGTCAGCAGGCACACAACTAGGTTTTCAGTGGAACAGAAGGGTGCATCCTGCCTCTCAATATTACTATAATAGGAAAGACCAGGAATCCCTTGTTAGTGCCAACATGTCACCCATAAAAAAAAATGTCTGCTTTCCCTTATGCTAGAGATTCAGTCTCAGGACTTATGTTCTTAGTAATCTGCTATTCAATCTACTTTAACTTTTCTTTTTTTTTTTACTTTTTTGTATCTTCTACAATGGCTACTGTTCTTTTAAAATTACTTCTATCTGTCTTAAATTTGAACTCCTACCAAAGTAAGAAGCTTATTAGTTCCATCCATCACCATTCAGTATAGAACCCAGGAGAGACGTAATGTGCAGAATTCACATTCAGGGTCATCTCAAAGATTAGAAACTTCCCATTTTTTTCTAACCTCTAGGCACATGCCTTTTGTTAGAGTGATCCATTGGTCAATAAAATGAAGCTGGAGAAGCATCATAATTACATGATGCCAAATGAGAGCAATTTTTCTTAAATGTCAAGACCCACAACCACTTTCATCAGAAGAAAATTAGGAGTACAGCACACATTTAAGAGCTTCTTCAATTCATTCTGTACACTAACAACACTTACTAATACTTGTTGTTGTCCACACTTACATTGTTTCTTGTATACTCATTAAAAATAAAATTGTTGAGCACTGTTTTTGTGCCTCCTTACCCTCATTAAGCTTACATTTTAGTGGGAAGGAGTGATTTACAACTAATAATGGTAGGTTACTTGCATGCAACTATGCTCCATTTTATAAAGAAGACATGTATGATATTAGGATAATGTACAAATGAAACAAAATAAAATTTTGGAAGAGGTTTTTACTAACATGAGTTCTGAACAGTTAGTAGCAGTTAGGTAGTAGAATTTTAATGTGGTGTCAAATAGCAACAAAGGCCCTAAAATAAACAGCTGAAATAAAGTCACCGATAAAGAAAGAAAAGATAATAATGACAGACAGAATATACACGTTTGTCTGCTAGGAACTGTGTACAAGGTGCTGATATGAAAGAGATTAGGTAGTCAGAAGTCAGAACACATGGATTCATTTAGGTCATGTAAATGATTTTGGATTTTTAAAAACTGATAGTGAGCCTTAAGAGAATTTCAAATAAAGGAAGATATTATATAAACAGATTTATACTTCAAATATTAAAAATAAAGAAGTTTAGTATTCATGAAATATTTTTAATTAACCAAAAGTTCATAATTAAGCAATCCCAATAATACTCTTTAGAGATTATTTTTCTAAATCCATAATCTAATCAAGGGTCACACTTTACATTTATTTGGAAAGTATTTTTATTCTCCCTCAATTTGGAAGTGTTCATCATCATTTCTTTTCTTCTTATTTTTTGATTGTGATATTTTTGAAAAGCCCAGAATAGTTATTGTGTAGAATATCTCTCAATTTGTGTTAGTCTGATTTTTACTCCTGCTTAGATTTAGGTAATATATTTTTGGCAGAAATGCCACAGAATTTATATTTCCTTCTCAGTTTATCACATCAGGAAACATATGGTATTGGTTTCTCTTGATACAGGTGATGTTAACTTTGATTATTTGGTTTAAAGAAATTAAAGAAAGTGAAAAAAATAAGTTCATATGGTCTAACAATTAATTTTCAAACTTGCCACTGTGTGTTTACATTGGCAACATTGTACGAAGAACTTGGTAAGGTTTCATAACCTTGGGATATCAGTGTCTCACAGCTGTGTTTGTGTGGACATGTGGTCATATATTGCTAAGTGGTGTTCATTATTGTTGTGGCATAATTTTGTGTGCAATCATGAGAATGTCAAAGCTTGAGTTTGCCAAGACCTTTTGGAGAGGTAAGATAATGTTTTGGACAGTATTGCCACTGGTGATGCAACATGGGTGTGCCATTATAACCCTGAAACAAAGAGTCAAAGTGTGTAATGGAAGGCAGCTGATTTACCACAACCAAAAAAGTTTTGTCAGTCCAAATCAAGAGTCAAAATGATGATGCTAATCTTTTTGGATATCAGTGGGATTGTTCATTATGAATTTCTACCAACTGGACAGTCAACCAAGTCAACTATTTGGAAGTGCTAAAAAGGCTGCATGAAAAAGTTAGATAAAAATGACCTGAACTTTTTGCCAACATCTCATGGCTCTTCCATTACAATGCACCAGCTCACACAACACTGTCTCTGAGTGCGTTTTTAGCCAGTAAACAAATAACTGTTTTAGAACACCCTCCTTACTCACCTTATCTGGCCCCCAGTGATGTTTTCTTTACCCGAAGATAAAGAAAATATTGAAAAGAAAACATTCTGATGACATTTAGGACATCAAATGAAGGTAATATTATGATGGTTCTGTTGGCCATTCCAGAAAAAGTTCCAAAATTGCATTGAAGGGTGGACTAGGCACTGAAATCAGTGCATAGCTTCCCAGGGGAGGTCATTGAAGGTGACTGTAGTTATGCTCAGCAATGAAGTATGTAGCACTTTTTCTAGGATGAGTCAGCAAACCTAATTGTCAGACTTCATACATAACTTTTCAGACTTTGCCCTATGGATTCTTCCTTTCTGGCATTTTCCTTTACTTTCTTACTGTCTCAGCAATCTTGAACCCTGTCATCTGACTCAAGCCACAGTGACTGTAGCTTACTATTTGAGTTCTAGAAACCCCATATGTCCAAGCACCCTCATTTGTTCTACCACTTAAGCCCTAGCACATGACTTGAGAGAGAGTTCCCAGGTAAAATAAAATGTCCCAAAAGCACAAATACTATCTAGTGATGTTATTTCTTTGAAGATCCATTTCAGCTTCTTCCTGCTTTCGGTAACTCTAGTTTCACAAGGTGTGTGTGTGTTTGTTTTTGTTTTTTTAATATATTGTTCATAGTTTTTGTTATAGTTATCTATAGATCAGTGTAATACAAGCTATTCTATCATTACCAGAAATAGAGCTGCAAATTTAAATTTTTAAAAGACTCATCCAACTGTTATGTGGTAAAAGATCTTTGGTTTTAAAAGTTACACAAAGAGACCTGAGCCAAACACAGTCTCAAAAGGAGTAACCTGATCCAGGTCCACAGGGCCCAAAGGAATCCAAACAGAGTCAGAAGTCCTGGGGAAAACCTTGAACTTGCTTATCTTTGTAACCTCTCCATTCCAACTGCAGTAACTAAGGGGACCAGGAATAAATTTAAAAAATATATTGGGAGGCTACTAAAATAATCTGTGACAGCTATTTCAGTAACTTGGACTAAAGTGGTAGTAGAGAAGATAATTAGCAGTTGACAAAGTTCAAGCATGTTTATTATTATAACTGTGATACGATCATATCTTCACATATATTACTGAATGAAATCATTTAGTATTTCTAGAAATGCAAGGACTAGTTACATCCTTGAAATAAAGACCTAGTCCTTTGATAATATTTAAAGAAAATGTTATGCTTTTTGAGATTTACAATGGTATATTGCTTGTAACATGCAACGTTATGTTATATACCACTTTGAAAGAGATAAAATACATCACACCAACTCAACCTTAATATGTCATTGAGTATAAGATGAATCTAACTTTAGAGATATTAAAATCTGAGGAAAAAAAATGTCTCTCCTAGAATCAAGGAAATATTATATTTTAAAAAATTATTCTGAAAGTACTCTAGTGGATATATTACTTTCTCCTTCTTTCTAATTTTATTCCAGAAACTTCAATCACACAGTTCTGTGACTCAGGGGAGGCTGATTTTGATTATCATAAATTAACAATTATGATCTCATCTCTATTTCCAGTGATTGAATGAGGGACCCAGGTTCAATCCAGTCAAAGACATTTCTCTTGGGGCTGCTACTGATTTGGAGTCCCCATTACTTTTAACTGAACCAATTAAACTGAAGGAAAGAGTAGTTTTTTATTGGAGGAGAGATAGTCACATTAGCTGCATATATTCAAGGAATTATATTGCCCTAGTTTCAGCCATTTTGAAAATCAGAAAGGAAGCTAGTCTGAGGACCGAATTATCACAGAGACAGGCAGACTACAGGGAATCACAGAAAAGTGGACTCTGTTCTGATCAAACCAATGCCTGGAGACTGCCTTACCTCTGTATTACTTGTCAATGTTTCCTTATTTTTTAAGTAAATTTGATTTAGAGTATTGATTGTTCACATCTGAATGTACCTTACCCCATGATCAGTCCAAGTCAAAACGCAGCAGTATCTCTAGGCTGGTGGTTCATTTACTTCTGCCATTTTTAATGGATACTTATCCTGTCTCTCACTTTGTCCTTCCAGAGGACAAAGCATCTGTCCTTTGCTCTCTTGATAACTATACCCTGAACATATCCCAAATTTGCTGCTGCCACAGTCATTCTTCAAGCTAACTTTCTATTACTCTGGCTGACCTACTTATCTTTTCTGTTTCTCCATCCACCGTTGACACTTTACAACTGCTCTTCCTGGGACATGGCCTAGATAGAACTGTTCAACTGCAGTTATTTACTTTCTTTTACACTGGCAATAAATCATACTAATTACAAAGGGCACAAATCCATGTGAATCATACCAGTGTGTCCTCATAGTTCTTTTCCTTTCCCAGGGTAGACCCAGCAATTAAACATATCCTTTGTCAGTACTGTCCCTTTGATGTTATCCTTTTAGGAGTTTCAGAAAACACTTAAAAGTATTAAATCTTGGTCTAAACTTTATCCTATCTTTTCGGTCCATAATCGCTTTCATGACTAAGTGACATTTCTGTTTCAGTTTTTGGTTCAGTTCTACAATGAATCATACTATTTTAACTCTTTATAGTCATATTTTCTTCTTGTTTTTTGAATGAATATGTATTCTTACAATATGCATTTTCAGAATGAGAAAATATTTTTAAAGATATCTTTTCCACTTTTTCTAATAACAGTATTCAACATCTATCATACTTTCCTCCTCTCACTGCCATGTGTAAAGTAGTAACAATTTTGCTTTAGCAGAGAAGGAAAGGTATCTTAAGTTAAATTTGCAGCTGCTAATTTCTTTGGCTTTATCTATCTTCCAGAGAAGATTAAAACAGAGAGAAGATAATGGATTTGCCTAACATTTTACGGAGAGCAGGATAAAAATACAAATGTAAAGAGCAAAAATCTGTCTATGGCCTCAGGTGTGAAAGAAATCCATTCTTCTAAAATTCATTTTAAATTTTATTTCAAGTTATTATCTTTTTTTTTTTTTTTCATTAAGGTCCAACTCTCTTTGCGATTTGGCAGGTAGAGTATTAGTGGTAACAGAGAAAGAGAGAGTTGTTGGAGGGGCTCTGGCCCTTATTTGTATCCAATCTACTCTGAATACTGTAAAATGTCTCAGCTTCATTTTCTCACCTGCTGCTAACACTCACAGATCACTGTTGTATCACCTACACAACCAGACCTAATTCTGTATCAGCTGTATATGCACTCGTCTTGAAGTGTGTGAATGTGTATACGTCAGTAAATTATTCATTGTGTGTATATGGAGGCAGTTTTTGTTGGTAGATGGGGGTGAGGAATTAGAGAAGTCAATGTGCTACTTTCCTGAATCACTCTGTAGGCAAGGGAATGGTGACATTGTACCAAATCATCTATAATCAGCTATATGAAGAAGTCATTTTTAATGGCAAAGCTGAATGCAATAACACAGATCACCTTTCTGCTTTCTTTGCCCTGAATAAGAAGCATAATTTCTAGTGATTTTGAGACCCATGGGCTATATTTTCAAAATATTCATTTTAGGGCATTAAATGCATTTTCCAATTCTTCAATGCACAAGATACTTAAAAGTGTAGGCTTTTGATGCTCATATTTTTTGTTTGGTTCCTTCAAAACTATCCTTGAAATGAATTTCAACTGGTCACCTTAAAAAATGAAACCCCCAAGTAACCTTATGTCAAGTATTCCCTTTTCCTATTGTTATCTCTTTCCTAGAACAAAAGACATAAAACTGCTTTAGCTGTTACCTGAATGGAAGAAGGGTTATACCATTCTTGGTTTCTAGTTGGTCTCCTTACTCCCACTATCTCTCCTTGTAATATTTAAATGCCTATACATTAAAAAAAACAACCACTTATGAGTGCCATTTTTATCTTCCTAAAATACTACTTTGGTCTGGTTATCCAACCGCTCTTTGACTCCTCATTTCCTAGAGATTAAAGTTCAATTTACATTTCCATCCTAGTTCTCATAAGTTCTCTACAAATAAATATTGACACCCTCTCAACAGCCTGATTGCTCTTTTTCTACATGTATCGAAAAGTCTTCAATAATGAAAATGTCTGAAATCCTTTTCTTCCCTGATGCCTTCTTCAATCATGTCAGTTTAAAAAAAATCTCTTGCTACTGGAAACAACAGTAACGCTTTCCTGCGTCACCACTGTAGCTCTGAACTATAGTATGCCTTGACTATTTCTAAGTTATTGTTCAAGGCCTTTATAGCTTATTAAGATAATTCTCTAAATCACAGGTGTAGGTCTTCACTCATCCTACTATGTATAACATGCTTTGTATTGAGTAGTCACTGGATAATTACAGTTTGATAGAGCTATCTGAATCCTCAGCCAGTTTATTAAAAAAAAAAATAGAGAAAAGCTTTTAATTTTTATTCTTCATTTATTCTGGCCATTCAGTCAATCTCCTAAGGTACACAACTCTAATTTACATCTATGATACATATGTGAATACAGAACAAATAATTTTTAGCCATTCACACTATTGTTTCATTTGTTAGTCCAAGACAACAAAAACTATTACAAAATAAACTAGAGAAAAAAACAACCAAAAATATATATACTCTAACTCTCAAAGACCTCTAAAGAAAACAACCAATAAATTGTTATTAGTCATTTGTAACTCAATATCCTGATCACTTCTGATTTTATACAGAAACTTGAAATAATACAGTGCTGGGGAGAGCCAAGGTGGCAGAGTACATAAATACTGTGTCTGCTTTTTTCAATGAATACATTAGTGTTAGAACTAAATTATAGAGCAATCAACTGGAGGAACCATCTGAAGTCTAGCAGGACAGGTGTCTAGCTGGACAGAAGTTTCATAATTAAGGATATAGGAGAAGCGACATAGAGACTGGTAGGTTGGACAGAGACACAAAATGGGCTGGCCCAAAACATCCCAGGAATGGTTGAGATTCAGAAAGGATATCAGCCACGAGAGGCTTCCCTAGAGGAGTAAGGATCCCCAGCCCCACACTAGGCTTCCAGTCCTGAACACTGGTGCTGGGAAGAGGAACCTTCACATCTGGCTGAGAAAAACAGTAGAGATTCTGTCCATCTAGGTAAAACAAAGGCTGCTGGAAAACCTGATGTCCTCTTAAAGGGCCTGCACACAGACTTACTCACTCAGTCACTTATCCTGGGCTCCAGGGGAGAAACTATGTGACTTGGGGGGCGTCGGAGGTATAAAGAGAGCTGATGAAAATGTGTGGCTTCAGGGCAAGGGCTGGAGGACTGATGTCTTTTCTTTCTTTTTTTGGTGAGGGTTCTACCGGCTATGCAGCCAGCAAGTGAGCACCATCTTTCCTGTGTTGAGCTCTTTCCCATATGGCCAAGTCTGAATCTGGTGAGCTCTGCTGAGACTCCACCTCAACCAACACTCCCAAGCTGAGCAGCTAGCTCTGTCTACGTTGCATTCTTTCTTGAAAAACTGTTAAGAGTCCACAGGCACAGGTGGGAAGTGACTGGCCACACTGTACTCTGAGACTTTTGCTGAGTAGCTCCCAGCTCAGCACTGGCATAAAACCAGAATGTACTTTATCCGGTGAACACAACTCTTCCCACTTTAGTGACTCCCTGAGACTTTACCTCACCCAACTTGCCTACCACATTAGGCTTTAGGATATTGCTTGGCCATGGATGGGAATGGGTTCTTGCGATCTGCGGTGGCATAGACAGACTGGGAGGGTGTTTGCAGAGTGGAGTATGTCAGCAAGACAGATGCAATTCAATTTTCCTTCTGTGTGGAATCCAAAGAACAGAATAAACAAAGAAAACAAATACACTTGTAGATACAGAGGACATTGTGATGGCTGCCAGATGGGAACAGGGTTGGGGCTGGGGGGAGGGATGGTGTAAAAAGGGGAAGGGATTAAGAAGTACAAATTTATAGCATAAGGAATATACATGTTCCCTCGCCACTTCGCGCTTCATGGTTTGTGGCTTCAGTGCTTCGCGGGTTTTCCCAAAACATTCATCAAAAAATAAAAATGAAAAAATACCACCCTGTCGGCAGCCACATGGCGGAAAGGAGCGTTGTTTCATGTGGATGCGCGAGAGAGAAGGATCCCTGCGTGTCAAACAAAGAGATGAGCTGACTCAGAGTCCCTCCCACGGGCTCATAAAGGCGCGGGATGGGTTTCCGGGGCGACATCGACCCATGAGAGCACGCGTGGATTCATCCCTGTGAGCTGATTGTCTGCGCATCATCGCAGCCTCACCCAGCATCTTCTCTTGTTGTATCTCGCCAGTCTTGTCCATGATGTGGACTGTCTTGCATACTGTATGTTAGTGTTGTGTTGGCGATAACTTTTGTTTAAGCGACAACTTTTTTTATCCATTAAGCCCTTATCATGCCGCCTAAGCGCTGTGCCCCTGCGAAAGCTTCCTCCGGGGCGCCCAAGAGGAAGAAGATGATGACCATCAGCGAAAAAGTGACACTTTTAGATAGGATCAAAGAGGGCAGAAGTGATGCATCTGTGGCACGCCATGACGGGGTGAATGACTCTACAGTGCGGTCCATCAAGAAAGAGGAAGC
>PVKE010020950.1:0-27014 GCA_004027555.1 Craseonycteris thonglongyai
GAGAGAGAGAGAAAAGGGGGAGGGCCCAGAGTAGTCTCCATAGTTGCACGTCATCAGTTTTCCAACTGGTTTCGTTCCACACAGGTGGGCGCGGAGCTGCGCAGGGTGGAGCTGCGCAGGGTGGAGCTGCGCAAGGCTGAACTGCGCAGGCCTGAACCGTGCAGGGCTGAACCGGACTGGGCCTCCTGCATGAGAGGCACACCCCAGCGAGCCAGGCGGGGTCTTTCACATGAAGCGCGTTCAGGTGGAAACCGAAATGGGGTCCTCCCACAAGGGAAGCACACCCCAGTTAAGCATATGGGTCTGTAAGAGCCAGGGGTGGGACTTGATCCTGGGACCCCAGGGCTGCAAGAGGAATGCCCAACCAGTTGTGCATCCCGGGATCCCCTGCTTCGCTTTCTCCAGCTATGCTTTAGTTGAGCTATATCTCTATTTATGTGTGAATTCTTTTTTCTGTATTCTCCTTCAGATTACTTCTCCCCCCTACCCCCCGGAAAAAAAAAAAAAAAAGAGAGAGAAAGAAAGAAAGAAAGTATTAAACTAATTTATGCTGTCCAGTCACATACAGCTCAGAAAACGGTAACATCATTAGATATTATTCTAATTGAGCTGTGAATTGCTGAGGCTTCTAGTAGGGTAATTAACTTTACTGGATCTGTCTCATTCATTATATTTAAAATGTATTTTTAATCTTGCCTAAAATTTTACCTCTTTTGGTGAGAACATGCATTACTTTTCCTATGTTTAAACTTAAAGTATTTCAGTTCTGTTTTGTTCTTCTCTATAGCTCATGCCTTACTCTTTTCCAATTTCCTTTTTTTTTGTTTAAAGATTTATTTTCATTTTGTTGTTTGAGAGAGGAGAGAATAAGAGAAGAGGGGAGGGTCCAGAGCAGTCTCCATAGTTGTACATCATTAGTTGTGACATGGTTTCAATCCGCACAGGTAGATATGGGATGCATGGGATGGGAACCGAATTGGGGGCCTCCCTCATGGGAGGTGAGAACCTTCACCAACATCCTGGTGGTTACCGTTTGAGCTGCAGTTCCGCATATGGGTTTGCATGGACCCGGGCCGAGATTCAACTCCCAGACCTCACAGTTGCAAGGCAAGTGCTCAACTGCTGAGCTATCCAGGCATCCCCTCCCATTTTTTATTCAGCGATTTTACAGTGAATGGTTTTCTAAACATCTTACGTTAGCCATTTATTTATTTATTTATGTAATTTTTTATTGCTTGTTTATTTATTTATTTATTTATTTATATTTTTGACAGAGAGAGAGAGAGAGAGAGGGAGGGAGGGAGGGAGGGAGGGAGGGAGAGAGAGAAAGAGAGAAAGAGAGATACAGAGAGAGATACAGAGACAGAGAGAGAACTGAACTGGGTGAGCTCCCAGTTCAGCACATGGTTCCGCACAGGCCAGGGCGGCATTCGATCCCCGGTCCCCAGCGCTGCAAAGTGAGCACTTAACCCACTGAGCCATCCCGGCTTCCCCACGTTAGCCATTTTATTGCACATTGTACGTGTTTGGATTCTTTTTTCCCCCTGAAAGATTGTTTTTAAGCAGATTTTTTTTTTGTTTTGCTTACGTGGTGATTAAAGGTGACTCTGAGTTACTACTGGTATTTAATTGTATGAAACTAACCGGTTTCAATGATTTTATTTTCTGCATTAAATGAAAAAATTTAAGGAGTTAGGTCAGTATACACAGGATTTAATACAATTTTGTGAAATTATAAAATTTTGGGCTTTTTGCTCAACAGTTGATGGAAACTGGATTGTTTAAAAAAAATTCAAACAGTTGATGGATATATCTATATATTTATTTGAGTGATTTTCAGTATGATACTGTTTGCATCATAATATGCCCAAACATATGCATCATAATCAGATTTAGAATTTCTGGATTATTTTCTCATTCTAAAATGTGTAATTTTGGGGAAACTGGAACGGCTTCGCGGGTTAAGTGCTCCCTTTGCAGCCCCAGGGACTGAGGATTGGGTCCTGGCCCATGTAGACCCATATGCTGAACTGGGGTGTGCTTCCCATGCCGGAGGTCCCTAGCTGGTTTCTCACCCCTCCCCTATTGGGCCCCAGGCTCAAAGGGGCATGCCTGCTATGCAGGAGGCCCTAGCCCTGTTCCCTGCCCTGCACAGCCCCCACCCACCTGTGTGTAATGAAACCATGTAGAAAATGGATGACATAAAACTATGGAGACTGCTCTGGACCCTCCCTCTTCGTTCTCTCTCTCTCTCTGTTTCTGTCAAAAACAATAAAATAAATCTTTAAAAAAAAAAAAGAAAGTGTAATTTTGGTGATGGGAAATGTGGCTGGATTTCAGTTTCTCAGGAACACAAGGTATTTTAGGTTGTGTAACCCTGACGCTATTATGTGGTGTGACTGGCATCCAGGAAAATTTATTTTAACCATGAGAGTGGATAAAAATGAGGGTTGTGCTTACCTATGCACAATAAAATGAGTATAATAGATGGCCAGAATCTTGTCATTTAAGTCTTGATTATTTGCTACTGCAAACTGTAGCATAGGTAAGATAGAAAGCTACCAGAGACTGATTGTAGAGTGTCTATTGTTATTCTTAACTTCAAGTTGGTGATAACTGTATATACCTTTAAGTTTGAGAACTGTACTTTATTATTTACATTTTAAATAATGATTTGCAGTTTGGAAAACTTGTGGGGTTCATCTTTTTATTGTCTTTTTATTCGCAACGTTTAGGACTGTGGTTCTCAACCTTGGTAGCACCTTGAAATCTCTTGGGGAGCTTTATGAAACCCTGATGGCTGGATCCCATCCCTAGAAATTGTGATGCAGTTGGCTTTGAGAGCAGCCAGATAGGAGTTCTGAAGTGTTTAGGATGTTAGGGTCATCTCACATCTAACTCAATGGGTCCCTTGAAGGTATTGCCACATTTGTTGTGCTTCCAAGTCTCTTCCTTCATCTATTCTTCTCTCTCCTCTTTTCTCCTTTTTACTCATTTGCAGTTTGTTTAAACTGGTAGCAAATTTTAGGACACTGTATTTTCTTTGCTAATGTATTATCACTACTGGTGTATCATCACTGTTCTTACTAGGAAGTTGATCTTTTAAAATACTCTAGGATGGGCTCCTTTTAGAGTCTAATGACTTTGTTTAATTACCAAACCTAGCATCCAAACTCCCAAAGGAACTGGGTTTTCATAGGGAGTTAATCTGCTTGGAAACCATAAAATTTCCTAGGCACCAGTTAACTAACTGATCACTTCATTGGTTCCTGAGATGCAAGTTGCATTGATTTAGTTTTTGTTCTCAGGGTTTAACTTAAACACCATGAGAAAGTTGCTCAACAAGCCCAACTAGTTGGTAGTTCTTTAGAGATCATTTATGCGGGCATGTTCAGTTTTTAGTTGCATCTCTGTGTCTCTGGAAGAGCTATTTAAAAAACTAAAACAAAATGTTTTTTTCCCCCTCCCCATGCTCCACCTGAACACACATAGATTCAGAATGGGAATGTAGTGGAGGCATGGGAATCTGTATTATAAAAAAGTACCTATTGATTTGAAAGGTTTTGAATATTTATTTTACTGTGCTTATCCTGTTGCTTCCTTTGTTTCAATGCAGTACAAGCTGTATTTTCCAATCATTGGCATACTGGAGTGATTTACTTAAAATTCATCAAAATCCAATTTGCATGTTTAGAATACAGATCTTATTTATGATTTGGAGAAAAAAAAAAGAACTACCGGTACTGAATATTTGTCTCTGTAGTAAGATATGATATCTGTATTGTAATGTGGATGAATGTATATGCAATTCAAATCTTTTTCAAGTCAAATGTATTTCTTTTTTTTTTCTTTAAAGATTTATTTTATTGTTTTGACAGAGAGGAATAGAGACAGAGAGAAGGGGGAAGGCCCAGTGCAGTCTCCGTAGTTGTACATCATCAGTTTCGACATAGTTTCATTCCACACAGGTGGGCAGGAGGCCTCCTGCACGGGAGGCACACCCTCACAAGCTGGGGGCCAAACTGGGGGCCTTACACATGGGAAGCTCTCCCGGACAAGAACCAAACTGAGGGCCTCCCACATGGGAAGCACACCCCAGTTCATTATATGGGTCCACACGGGCTGTGGCTGGGTCGGGGACTCGATCCTTGGACCCCAGGGCTGTAAGGCAAGCACTCAACATGCTGAGCCATCCTGGCATCCTCATCAAATGTATTTCTAAATGTAAAACTGAATTAAGGATATTTATCAGTGATATTCACTAGTGAATTGTAGAGCATTTGATATCAATAGATGGCCAGTCATTGTAATGGAATCATCTAGTGAAAGGATGACCAGAAATAGTATTTAATGGACTAAGCTAAACGAGGAATCTTTGTACATAAACACCCTAGGTGCATCTGTCATTGATACCTCTTACTAAAATTAGTTGAAGGAAGAATTTCTTATATATGGATGTGCATGTGGCTAATAGTAAAGAAAAGTGACATAACTTTTGTTATGTAATTATGTAACTTTATGTAATTAGGCTTTTAGTCAATTGCATATATTCATGATACTGTAATTCATTTTACTATCTTTTGTGGTAATTTGTAAAATGAAGTTTGTAGACTAGCATAGACTAGATTAGTACTTTGTAAAACTGACAGCACCTCAGACTCCTAGAATGCTTTTTAAATGTAGGGCCCGACTCTTTATTACATACTCAGTGGGGCTGGGCTAACCTGAAGAGGATTCCGATATGCCCCTTTTGAAAGAATAGCTAGACCAGGGGTTCCCAGCCCCCAGGCCGCAGATTGGTACTGGCCCATGGCATATTAAGGCCGCACAGCAGGGAGCAGCTGGCTGGTGAGTGAAGCTTCATCTGTATTTATAGCCGCTCCCCATCGCTTGCATTACTGCCTGAGCTCCACTTCTGTCAGGTCAGTGGCGACGTTAGATTCTCATAGGAGCTCAAATCCTATTGTGAATTGAGCATGCAAGGGATCTAGGTTGCATGTTCCATATGGGAACCTGATACCTGATGATCTGAGGTGGAGCTGAGGCGGTGATGCTAGTGCTAGGGAACAGCTGCAATGCAGATTATTAACATTAGCAGAGAGGTGTGACTACATAGAGACCATAGTAAATCAGTTGCTTGTAGACTCATATCAAAAACCCTTTAAGTGAGTGGTAAGTGACCGACAGTTAAGCCGCATCTGGTGCTTGAATCATCCCGAAACCATCTGCCCCCGGCCCATGATCTGTGAAAAAATTGTCTTGCATAAAACTGGTCCCTGGTGCCAAAAAGGTTGGGAGTGGGGATGCCAGGATAGTTCAGCAGGTTGAGCAGTCTCCATCGTTATACATCATTAGTTATGACATAGCTTCATTCCACACAAGTGAATGTGGGGCCATGTGGGGCAGGAAACAAATCGGGGGCCCATTCTATTCATATGTCTATACAGTCTAGCAGGGGTCCACAAACTACGGCCCGTGGGCCACAGGTGACCCGCCGAAAACATTTATCCGGCCCGCTGGGTGTTTTTGCCAATGCTGCCTGTCCTGCTTAGCAGCCGACTCGTCGCGGGCCCGCAGTGTGCATGTGTGGACATGCTGAGGGACAGTGAACTGGCCCCCTGTTTAAAAAGTTTGAGGACGCCTGGGTGGGTGTGAAGTGGTGTCTCCTTGTGGTTTTGATTGCATTTCCCTAATGATGTTGAACATTTTTTATATGCTTAGTGGCCATTCTTTATAAAAATTAGTATTAGAATTTTTTGCCTATTTAAAAATTGTTATTCATCTTATTGCAGTCAATAGTCTCTTTTAACAAAAGTATATGTTGTTAACTGGTAAACAGCATTTGGTACTAGGTAGTGTTGAATTTTTCATGTGTATTATTGATAAACTTAGATTTAACTAGTTGTTCAAGAATATTATAAAGTGCTGGTTTTCATAAGTATTCCTTTTAGAAAGTCCTAAGATTTTACTTTTGGGTGACTAATACAGTTAACAACACTGATTGAGCATGTCTCTATAATAATGATAAGGCCTTTAATATTTTAATATTAAAATATTATAATATTACAATTATAAATATTAAATATTATAATATTAAAATATTAACTTTAATATTTTTAGGATGTCAAAAACAGTGACATTTTAATTAAGTCATTAAAAATGTAAGCACCATATTTTCATTATGTTTACTGAGTATTTGAGTTAACTGGCACAATTCTATCTTTTCCCAAATAATTGACTCTACTTTGTAAAGTGTATTCTAATACCTGTCTCTGATTTTTTTTTTAGGTTATCCTGCATACCACATGTCTAATAATTTTCCCTTCAACGTTAGCTGGTGTTGTTCACTGCCTACAAAAGATCAAAATTGCTCTGGAAATTGGGGAAATATTTGATTTAAAAGAAATAACTTTAACAAATGGACAATATGTCTATTACGAATACACCAACAAGTAATGATGCCTGTCTGAGCATTGTTCATAGCTTGATGTGCCACAGACAAGGTGGAGAGAGTGAAACATTTGCCAAAAGAGCAATTGAAAGTTTGGTAAAGAAGCTGAAGGAGAAAAAAGATGAATTGGATTCTTTAATAACAGCTATAACTACAAATGGAGCTCATCCTAGCAAATGTGTTACCATACAGAGAACATTGGATGGAAGGCTTCAGGTTGGTCTTATACTAGAGTTTTTTTAATATTTTCTGTAGTGGCAGATTACAAATATTCTTGCTTCCTCTTAAGTTATTTTGGGATAATTTAATCCTTGCTTCATTTCTTTATTTTTAATAATTTATTTATTTTTTAAGATTTATTGTTTCAGAGAAGGTGAGAGAGACAGAAGGAGGAAAGGACCCAGCACACTTTCCATAGTTGTGCGTCATTAGTTGTGACATAGTTTCCTTCCACCCTGGTGGATGTGGGGCCACGCTAGGCGTGAACCCAACTAGGGCCTCCCACATGGGAGGCGAGAACCTTCACTGCCATTCTCGCGGCTCTGCAGTTCAGCATATAGGTTTGCACGGTCGGGGCCGAGATTCTATCCCCAGACCTTGTGGTTGCAAGGCACTCAACCTATTGAGCTATCCCGGCATCCCCACTCCATCTCTTTAGATACTGTACATCAGGAGTGTCCAAGCTTTTGGCTTCCTTGGGCCACACTGGAAGAAGAATTGTCTTGGGCCACACATAAAATACACTAACATTAATGATAGCTGATGAGCTAAAAAAAATTGTATAAAAATCTCATTATGTTATAAGAAAGTTTACAAATTTGTGTCGGTCCATATTCAAAGCTGTCCTGGGCCACATGTAGCCTGCAGGCTGTGGGTTGAACAAGCTTGCTATATATACCCTATACAGATACGCATTATAGGTATATATGGAAGACTGCCTTCCATATATACCTATAATAAAAATATATCTTAAGTTTTTTAACATCGGGGGGATACTGGGATAGCTCAGCAGGTTGAACACTTGCCTCACAACTGTGAAGTCCAGGGATTGAATCCAAACCCTGGCCTGTGCAAACCGCATATGCTGAATTGCAGCTCAGCTGGTAACCGCTGGGATGGTGGTGAAGGTTCTTGCCTCTCATACCAGAGGCCCCCAGTTTGCTTCCCACCCCACTTCTACCATGTGAAATGAAACTTTGTCACTACTGACAGTGTACAACTATGGAGACTGCCCTGGGCTTCTCTCTCTCTCCTGTCTCTCTCTTTCTCACACATCTCTCAGACAATAAAATAAATCTTAAAAAAAAAAAGCTTTTTAATGTCGGGCTGCGGTTTGGACAAGCTTGCTATACATCCTATACTGTTATGCATTATGGGATAATGTTCTAAGAAAAGTTAAATGTAGAAAACCTAAAACATCAAAATAAAAAGCAGAAGAAAACCCACACCTTTAAGCACTATCCTTTGGAATTCACCCTTGTAGTTTTCTTTTTGTTTTGTTTTTTTTTCTTTTTGGTATTATATGCATATGTAGAAAACTGAGTTAAATTAATAAGTCATTTTATAATTTGAAATCTGATATTGTATGTTTGGTACTATTATATGGAAAACATAAGAATTCAGACTGTCTTTAAAACTTGAGTTAAAAGCTCGTATTTTACAAATTTTCTTTACCTTTCATTTTGACTGAAATTTTGACCGGTCACATTTTTCATGTAGAATTACATAATACAGCTGAGCTTAATATTTAAAAAATATAGAAATCTTATGTTGTTAGCTAAAAATTTTTTATTTCTGGATTTTAGGCATGATTTTCACAACACACTCATGCTTTGTTTGCATTTTTAAAAATTAAATACATACCTTGAAATTATACCTAAGCTTACTGCTTTGTGACCATGGCCAACTAAGTTATTTTGTGCTTTAATTTTTCTCATTTATGGAATGGGAATTCTAATTCTGACTTTGTAGAATTGTAAGGATTAAATGAGAGCATGTCTATGGTGCCTTTCATAATGTGATACATAACTGATGCTCAGCAACTGGTTATTTATTTTTCCTAGGTGGCTGGTCGGAAAGGATTTCCTCATGTGATCTATGCCCGCCTCTGGAGGTGGCCGGACCTTCACAAAAATGAACTAAAACATGTTAAATATTGTCAGTATGCGTTTGATTTAAAATGTGATAGTGTCTGTGTGAACCCATATCACTATGAGCGAGTTGTATCACCTGGAATTGGTAAGTAGACTCTGCTTTTATCCTTAGAAGCACAAAGGGTAAAGATCGTAATCGTGTTTTAATTTTTCTAAGTTAAATTATAAATTTGGAGATGGCCCAGGACTTCAACTAAGATTAAAGAATCAGATATTTTTAATGAAATATAAATCCTAAATTTGAACTTTGAATTAAACTTGTACTTTGACTGATAAAACTAAGTATATATAGTTGGCATTTTGCCCATTTAAATATTGTTTTTAAAAAATAACATGGGAAGCACGATAGCATTTAATATTCATATATTGTCAGATAGCATTTATACTACAAATTTTGAACTGAAATGTTTAATGAAATTTTGAATCTGGCTTATATTTACATTCTGTAATTTTAAGTATAATGGAAAATATTTTCATCGTAATATTAATGTTTCATTTTCTTTTCTCCTTTAAAAAATTAAGATCTCTCAGGATTAACACTGCAGAGTAATGGTAGGTAATCTGTTTCTTGTAACTGGTTTTCTTTTATCCTGGCCTCTATTTTTTATTGACTTAGAATTTATTTGTGTGGTCATTGGTAACATTTACAAAAAACAACTTACTGATTTAGAAATGTAGATTTTTCTGTGAGTGAGCATGCATCAACATTTAAAACTGAATTTAAAAAGGCTAGTGGCTTTTTGGATTTGAACTGCTATTTATGAACTAAAGTAGTCTAAAAAATACGATATGGGAACATAAAACATACAAAGCAAGAATATTTTTTGAATTGGTAAACTGGTTATTTTGGAAGAAAATCTCAAAGCTAGTTTATATGGTTGTAAATACCTGTAATGTTTGGTAATTTGGAATCATGTATACATCTTTTAAAATTAACAGTATTCTAATTTTTCTTCATTTCAGCCTAACTTATTTTTTATGAATGATAATTTAAGAATGATTGAAAATTATATATATAAATATGTTTTTAGTCTTGTTACATTTTGAGTAAATAAAACAAAGCTACTTTAAAGTATATGCATGCTGATCATAGGTAATCTATGATCCATTTTAAAAAGAAGTGATTTGAGGTGGGGAAATGAAACAGATGGATGTGTGTGTTTTTTGTTTTATTTGTAGTGTAATATTTGAGAACAGAGATCTGTTAAAACTTTAGCTCTGTTACTTAGAACATGTTAATGAACTCAAAATTCTGTAAGAACTGGTCAATTTGCAGAAAAACTCTGATAAAGAGCCACTGTCATATTAGAAAGGTAAGCCATTGTTCTGGAGGGAAATTAGTGACTTGGCACCTCTTTTGTTGCAGAATCGTAGAGGTGGGTCAAAAATATCATCTAACCTTTAAAAAGAATTTAGGAAAAGCATGAAAGTCTACTTGTTTCCATTCTCCTCCACTTTTCTCTCATGTCACTTAGGATAGAGGAAGACTCTAGTGCAGGGGTGTCCAACATTTTGGCTTCCCTGGGCCACATTGGAAGAAGAATTATTGTCTTGGACCACACATAAAATAACACTGACACTTATGGTAGATGATGAGCTAAAAAACAATCACAAAAGAATTTCATAATGTTTTAAGAAAGTTTATAAATTTGTGTTGGACGCATTCAGAGCTGTCCTGGGCCACAGGTTGGACAAGCTTGCTCTAGTCCAGTGCCTTTTGGTAGTTGTTGGTACGTTTCAGAGAACAGTGGGTAGGTAATGGGAAGCTGTTGTGTTGGTCTGGGAAGGGTAACTTTAAGATTGGTTAAAACGCTCTTGCTGCAGACATTGATATCATATCATTTCCCATCTTCACCATTCTCTATCTGTGTTTCTCGATAATTAAAGTATTTAGCTCAGGGGGCGTTAGAGGTTGAAGGACTATAGTGATAACTGTATCAGAATCTCCCTAGGTGGGTCATTGTGAGGGGATCTAATTCTGAAGACTTATCACACTCCTCCCCTATCCTAAAATACTGTTGTTGTTGTTGTTAAGTACCTGTTATTGATGGGATTGTGTGGGCTAATGGCCTCTCTTTAGTGGCTCCAGGGCTATCTTCAGCCTTGTAGATCCCCCTGCTGGTGGTTATATGGAAGCTGCATCAAAGGCTTATTTCCTTAGAAAACAACGGATGTTTCTCCCAGTTCCTTCTAGATTTGGACAAAATAATAATGCGATGCCAAGTAACTAAAAGTTTCAAAAAATGGCATAATTCTTTTGCTTTTGAGTTGGGATCGTGGTCTCATCCAGTCTGCCTCATCTCTCGTATGAAACTTTCCACGGCCACATCGACCTGTGTGTTCATTTTAACACATATTTAATGAGCATGTATTGCCTGGTACTGTGTTAGGTTTCAGGGACAATAGGATGAGTAAGGTATATTTTCTTCACTTAGCTCATAATCTAGTGGAGGAAAGAGAAGATAAATAAGATAGTGATAGTGTCTTCAGATAAGTACTGTGGCCTGCCTGTTGGTGATACAGAGCACAGACCCAGGATGAGCCCAGTGGCTTCAACTGTTCTGTTCACTGTATATTCCTTACCCCTCACTGAACATTTTACAATCATTATATACTTGTAGGACCACTCTAAAAATATGGTTAAGTCATAATGGGTAACACTTAAGTACTCATTTTGTATCAGGTACTAAGCTAGAAGATTGATGAGTGTTGCGTTATTCTCATAATTCTACATGGCAGGTGGCATCTCCACACTTTATCAGGTAAAGAGGCTGGTGCCTGGGGAGGTCAAGGAACTTGCCCAAGATTAGGCAGCTAAGAGGAGCTAGAGTAATGTATGCCCACTATTAGAAATTTAAACAATATAAAAATATTATAAAGACTGTAAGCTCCATGAGGGCAGAGATCTTTCTCTTGTTTATTTTTGTATTCCAAGTGCTATAATAAACAGCACCTAGAAAATAGGTGCTCAAAAAAATTTTTTTTTTCAGTGAGTGAATTTGTTGAATGCTAGTCCATAAAAAGAAATACTTAATAGTTTGCTGTCTGTTTTTCTGGACTTTAAAAATATATCAATATATTTTTTTGAATATATTTTTTGAATAGGCAATACATGGTCTATAAATCAAAATACTATAAAAAGGTATACAGTGAAAAGAAGTGTTCCCACCCCTGACCCCATTCCCCCCTACCTCAGGCAATCACTTTTATTAGTTTCTGATTTCCTTCCAGAGTTTCTTTATGCAAAAATACATGTATTATTTTCTTCCTTTCTTACACAAAAAGCATATTGTGCACTGTTCTGGACCTTGCTTTTTTATTTACGGGATATGATTTTTTTTTAAACATGCATCTGTTCATAGAGTACAATAGTGTTTTGTAACCTACTTTTTTTTTTTCTCTTGGCAAAAGGGTATTTCAGACATCTATCTTTGTTGATACTTAAAGTTTTACCTCAGAAACATATGTTTTAAGTTATTTGATTAAAGAGACCTGTAAACTGGTAGAAATCCCAGATTTACATTTGGGATTGTTAAGCCAACAGATAAGGTAAGAAAATGTTATGAGGCATACTTCTTTAAAAGCAGAATTCAGTTGTTATGATTGCACATTAATCTGAAGAATCAGCTGAAAAGCAGGAGCAGTAAGTATTAGTTTGATCAGCTATATTCTCAAATCAATAGCTTTCTCCTTATTAGCAATATCAGTATCCTGATAAAAAGATCTCAGTTACTATACAACAAAAACTGAAATGTTCAGGAATTAAATAGAGATGTCAGGACCTGTGTGAAGAAAATTATAGGATTTTTTTAGTCTAATTTTTAAAAAATGATTGAATAAGGGAAAGCCAGGTTGGCTCAGCGAGTTAAGCGCTCACTTTGCAGCCCTGGGGACTGAGGACCCATATGCTGAACTGGGGTGTGCTTTCCATGTGGGAGGCCCCCAGCTTTGTTCTAACTTCTCTGGTTCAGCCCTTGGCTTGAGGGGGGTGTGCCTCCTATGGTGGAGGCCCCCAGCCCAGTTCCTACCCTGTACAGCCTCCACCCATCTGTGTGGAATGAAACCATTTCGAAAACTGATGACATATAACTATGGCAACTGCTCTGGGCCCTCCCCCTTCTCTCTGTCTCTGTCTCTGTCAAAAACAATCAAATAAACCTTTAAAATAGTATGTTTGGTCAACCTAATTAAAAAAAAAAAAAAAGATTGAATAAGTACAGTCATACTTTATGTGCCAAATGATTTTTTTCTTTGCATTTTTATAATTTGGCCAACATTAGTAATAAATGGTTGGATTCAGTTTTTTGTTTTTTGTTCTTTAACTAATATTTAATGATATGTTTAGATTTCTTTTGCTTATCTTTCTGTTTTCATAGAATTTTTCTAAAGAGAAACTCTGGAGTGGAATTTATGGGTCTTAAAAATAACAATGTCTTCATGACTTCTGATGTATGAAAATGCCCTCTACGAGAATGTACACAGAAATGTGAACAATGGATTATTCTTATCATTTTGAAATAGTCTCAGTTTAATGAAAAAATGGCCATGCAACTAATTGGTATTTACGTGTAAGATTTTTTTCAAAGATTGACATAGGGAAAGATAAGCGCTAATGCTGATTCTTAACACGTTAATGGGAAAGAGAATGTGTTTTTGTGTACGAAAAACTACTCTCAGAAAAGAACCTAGTGTTAGAGTTCAAATGGATTGTAAAATTCTGGGGTAGTGTTAGTTTAGAATCAGTAAAGGATTATTTGCTGAAGATAACCCTCAAAACAACAGCCCAAAAACAAATATGGAGATTCTGGATAGAGAACAATTGACATAAATGCAGTTTTAGTTTTCTTTTTCCTCACAACAAAGCCAGCTATTCCCTGGTTTGTTCAAGGAAAGGTGTTATGTTGTATCAGCTAGAGTCTAGATTTGCTTATTAAGGTATAAGCACATAGGCAAAAGATGTTGGTTACTGAGTTTTTTCATACCACATGTTTATCAAACATTATTTGGATTGGGTTTCTAGAAGGATATTGTAGTTTGATTTACCATTTAGGATTTTTCTGTCTTGTTCTAACCCTTTAGGGGGTCTATTCAGTACACTTCACTTTCAAAGACTATGTTACTTAATAGTAATTCTAGATCTTGGAATTGGATAACTGTTAGATCCCACTTATACTTCTACATTGTGTGAAATTAGCAAAAAGATATAGTTAAGTACCAATCTCAGTGTGGTCTTATCTGGATGAACATTTTCCCCAGCCATTTTGTTTTCATGTTAGATAGATAGATAGATAGATAGATAGATAGATAGATAGATAGATAGATAGTGATTATTGCTTTTAGGTTAATCAAGAAACTAAGGAATACATACATCTTCAGGACCACTGCTGGAAGTTGTTGGAATATAGTCTATGAGTAGCTTCAAATTTCAAGGAGTTAGTCAATGATGGATAAAATGTATCTACTGCCACTACGTCTAAATAAATAGCTTTTGCTGATAAAATAGAGTGCTTTAAAAAATTTTTAAAATTCTGAGAGTTATTTACACTATGGTTGATTTTAGGTATTACTATATTACAAGATATTTTTTCTGTGAATAGAAGCATATAAGATTTTAAAATATGTTTAATTTTCTGTATAGCTCCGCCAAGTATGTTGGTGAAGGATGAATATGTTCATGACTTTGAGGGACAGCCATCATTATCCACTGAAGGGCATTCAATTCAAACCATCCAGCATCCACCAAGTAATCGTGCATCGACGGAGACGTATAGCACCCCTGCTCTATTAGCTCCATCTGAGCCTAATGCTGCCAGCACCAACAACTTTCCCAACATTCCTGTGGCTTCCACAAGTGAGTTGTAGAATCAGATGTAGTCAGCAAGTAGAATTTCCCTAACCATTGAATATGTATATAATAGTCACTTGGAGGAAAACTCCAAATAAAAATTAAAAGTATTGTATCTTTCATAGGTAAATAAGTATTAAAAAGGTTTTTGGGTTTGGTGTGGGAAAAAAATGTTTGTAGTTTGAACATTTTTATATTGTTGTACAGTCACTTGGAATTTAATGACTTTGATTATAATATTGATTTAAATTAACGGTTGTACTTTATCTGATATTATATGCAGAAGAAGCCTGTGAGCTTTCAGAGACATTTTATATAAATAGTTAAGTAGTAAAGAAGTAGTTTTAAACCAAGATGTTTATAAAAAAAAAATAAAAAGCTTGTGTTAATGGAATTGTGAGCTTTCCTTTAATTAGTATTTTTTATTTTGCTTTATCTGGCATAATATTACTTTATAATAGTCATTTAGGTTTCCCATTGTGAAAACTTAGAATAAGGGATCTTGACAGACTTGTTTATAACTTGTATTCCTCATGATAGACATTAAGTATTTTAGTCAATTTCTAAATAAAGCCAGATTCTACATATCTTAACTTTTTTTTTAATGAAAAATGTATTTTACAAGGTTTTTTCCCCCATAATAGAGGAACCATCATCTCTGCAACGAGCAATTAGGTTCAGCTTTTTTTCTTGGGGCCTGATCAAAGGCAGTAATGACCTGGTTCTGTTAACCAGGTTCTGTCTGCTATTTATTTTCACAGTCACCAAAGGTTGGACAGTTTGCTGCTTAGAGTAGCTTTTTTTCTTATTAATTACAGAGCAGAGTCTTGGCATGTGTATGGTGTTATTTGCACCTGGCTGCTAAGAAGATTGTATCTAAACCCCCATCTGCACTAGATGTTGACAGATCTAGTCTGATACTTTGTTAGCTGCTACCAAAGGGGGAGCATTGTTCTGTTTATTTAATATTAGATCAGATTTAATATAGAAATTTGATCTTTGGAGTAAATGGAAGACTGATTTATATGATTGAGTTTTCAAGTAAGGTATACCAACTTTTCACCTCTAATTCATTTCACATCTTCAAAGCAGTATCTTTTAGATTTGCTATAGGAGATGACAGTTTTCACTATAGAGACTCAAATATAGTCTATTTGTAGTCTCATTTTCTGGGTGGGTCATGTAAGTTCAGCACATACTTTAAATTCTGGATCCTTAACCACTTAGTGCTTCTGTTATTTGTCTAGTCTTTATTTATCAATTTGGGAATATAGTTGACAAAGTGAGTAGTGATAGAGGATAAAAGAAGGTACAGTACAGCATAGATTGGTGCTAAAGCACAGTTACTTACCTCTGTTGATATTTTCTGGAGGTTGAATTTGCATACCTTTGTTGATGCTTGCTAAAGTGACTTCACTTTAACTGTTCTGTTCCCTGGGACAAGTCCTGTGAAGACCAGAAAAAGTGGTATGTATGAGATGCAAATAATTTTGTCCTGGTATTTATTGGATATATTTTCACAATTAATAGTAATTACTGTAGGTTTTAGAATTTGTTGCAAAGTATTTCTTCCATTAGATCTCACAAAATATATTGATAGAATTAAAGAAAGAAAAGAAATTAGACAAATAGATGAACTGTAAGACTATTGTACATGAACTGATTTAGTTGTTTAATTTCATCTTATGTACTGGAAATTGTGTAATGAAAATATTCAGTACAAATAACTGCAGTGGACTACTTTGTAGTTTATGTTCATTTGGCAGCTAAATGTATCCTGGGTTTCTTTCTAAATATAAATTAAAATCATTTAATTTCTCTTATATAGTGACAGTTTTTGTAAGTTAGCTAAGAGTATGTATTATGTACTGTTAAAAGTAAGGGTAAAAATGTTATTAACATTTAAAATTTGGGGGGCATAAAGAGGAAGGAAGGTTACTAAAAACATTTCCTTAAAAATAATTTTGGGAAATATTGAAATATTCTCTTTAGCTTTTAATTTTGCAGTCTCAGCCTTAAGGAAATATAATTTGTAGGGAGACTAAAAATGCTCCTTTTCTTCCATACTTTGAGCAGTTGTCATTTACTCTCTTCTCTGATTACACAAGGGCTTTCCAGAAAATATTCAGCCATGTAATATGAAAAATAGAGGCATCTATGGCTGGATTTTTCAGACAACCCTCATACTTCCATTTAGATGGGAAAGATTAAGGTGATGCCTGTGACAACAATTACAAAATTTCAGTGCTTTCCAAATGAGATAAAGAATTGATTTAATAATGCTTGCCTAGAAGAATTCAAGCTTTTTCCACTAAAAAAGTGGGATACTTAAAAATATAGATCTGTAAGCATTATCATAGAATGGTTTTGAATTAGAACCCAGAAGATTAGTCCTCCTAGTATATTATGTATGGAGAAAGCAACTAATTTTCTTCAAATCCAGGAATATGATAATGTTCTTGGAAGGAGGTGATTCTTGGTGTTTAAAAGTACATGAAAAAATTTTAAACTAGTCTGGATAGTCTGATATGTGTGTATATATAGTTTAACAGCAAATGCTATATGACTGGACAGTGGAGCTTGACATTTTTAAAAAGTTTCTCGCCTTACCCATCACATTTCATTTATAGTATTTGCCTGCTCTGCTTTTCTTTTATCAAACCTCAGCATTCTGCCATTACCCGTACCAGTGCTGATAATAATGAACTTTTCAGTTTTAACATTTTCTTGATCCTGGACTCTGGGAGTCCTAATTAGAAAGGTCCAAATCTGGATGGAGTGGCCCAGGATGAGCTGATGTGCTTTTGAAGAAGTTACTATGATAGGCTAAACTTATAGGGGGTTTTCATGGCATTTGAAGAACATTGTGAAGAAATGGGCCATGAAAATGAGCTAGACATTACTTAAAATAGAATAATTTTGAACATCTTCCGTTTAAGATTTGCCTTTATAGAAGATTTAAGGATTTTTATTTGATGGACCACAAATGAATTCCACTTTTTTCCCATCTTTATAGTTGTGACTATCAGATACAATTTGGTCCTTCACTTAACAGTAGAAAGCCATGGGATTGCATCTGTAACGGTACCATGCTAATGTCTTCTTGTTCCTCTAGGTCAGCCTGCCAGTATCCTGGCTGGCAGCCATAGTGAAGGATTGTTGCAGATAGCTTCAGGGCCTCAGCCAGGACAGCAGCAGAACGGATTTACCGGTCAGCCAGCTACTTACCATCATAGTATGTACATGCTTTTTAAAATCTTTTAAAGGAGTTGAGAAAAAGTAGGCAGACTTTATAAAAGCAAATTAATCCATGTGGGCCTTAATTTTTAGACAGCACTACCACCTGGACTGGAAGTAGGACTGCACCATACACACCTAATTTGCCTCACCACCAAAACGGCCATCTTCAGCACCACCCGCCTATGCCGCCCCATCCCGGACATTACTGTAAGCTCTTGTTTTTGTTGTAAGGACCCTTTCTTTTTGAGGATTTTTTTTTTTTAATGTTTTTACATCTTTTCATCTTGCAATTTAGTTCTATTAAATGATTAGTGCTTTTCATTGTTTTTTTGTAAATAGTATTATTTTTATAATTACATTATCATACCTTTGTTTTAGAGGAGTGATCTTTACTAAATACATTTATTTCTCTGTTGCTAGTTTCATTAACACCACATTGATTTCCATTCATTTGTTTGTTTGCCGTGTATATACAAGGGCTGTCCAGAAAGTATCCAGCCATGTCACTCACCCTTCTCATTATATTGACAGTGGCTGGATTTTTTCCAAACAGTCCTCATATACTTAGATCTCATGTGTATCTGCCTATCCACTCTGAGTGGACTGAAACCCTCTGAGTGTCAAGACTTCAAGGTTCTCCTCACTGTAGTATTCAGCATACCATAGACATTCAGATGTTGGATCTGTCATGATTCTGTACAGGCTTGATTGGGAGGGATACCTTACTGATCAATCATAGCTTGTAGTTTCAGGCAGAATAGGAACACTGTTCATTTGGCTTAGTAAAATCAAAAGTATGTTTTCATATATGTCAAATCTTTTTCCTCCAGTATAAGATTAATAGTACCAGAAAATATGGAAAATACAGAGAAGTGTAAATAAGAAAATAAAAATTACCCAGAATTCTACTTCCCAGAGATACCCACTTCTGATATTTTGCCATGTTTTCCTCGCAGTCATATAAATGGGTATATGTAAATTTGACAGGAGGAGGGAGGCATATTGTCTATATATATAGTTATATCCTGTTTGTTGTTGTTATGTTACTGTTTTTTCCATGTTTTAAGAGAATATAGTTTTTAATGGCTGAATAAGGCAGCATGGTGGGTAAGGGTGCTGAGTTTGGACCCTTACACTGGCTGTGACCATTAGGGAGTTCAGTAACCTCCCTAACCCTTCAGTGTGATAATAGTTTTATGTCTCTCAAAGGATGTTGTAAGAAACAAATGTAATAATTCATGTGAGATGTTTAGTACAATGTCTTACATAATAATCTTTCAATTATGTTAACTACTGTTCCATTGTAGAAATATTCTTAATTTAATAAACCATTACCACTTGTTTTTAGAATGGACCTAAAATTTGAATTATTATGTATTGCATTATAAACGATAACATTTGACACGTTACATGAATAATTTATTTTTAGTTTACATTAAATTTTGCATGTACAACTATTGTACATTGCTTGATAGCACTTGGCACATAGGACTAAAATGTTAGTTATTATTTAATAACTTAAAGTAATTCAAGACTATTTACTTACTATAATTATAAAGTAACCTAAACTAAGATTTTAAGCTCTTAGACATTTTATAAGCTGATCTAAACAACTTTTAAGGTATGGTAGTTATATTTAAGTAAGATTTATTAAAAGTTTTAGCATTGGTGAACTTTTAATAAATAAAAATGGGATTTTTATTGTCTTTTCTTTAGGGCCAGTTCACAATGAGCTTGCATTCCAGCCTCCCATTTCTAATCATCCTGGTAAGTGTATTTCAAATTGTTTCCCTATATTTAGATATTCTTTATGGTAACAGAACCATACACACACACAGGTTTCAGTATAATTACAGAATAACTTAAATTTTTAGATGAGTATAATAATCATTATGGTGTTAATCAGTTTAGAAGTTGCAAATATAGTCACGCATAAACAATCTATTTGATTTGTTTTAAGCATTCTCTGAAAGAAAAGACAAGAACTGGTTTTTAGCTAACATAAAGTATCAAAATGCCAGTTTTAGCATTGAATACATAAATATGCAGGAAAAAAAAAACCTGGGTTTCAAAATAGAACAACTATAAAACTAGCTTGAAAAGCTAGGGAAGAATCTGAAGTAGATGCAGAATAGAAAAATAGTTCACTGTACTTGTCTTAGAAGATACATTCAGGATTCTCTGGTTAACTGAAATTTAGAAACTGATTAAATTATTTTCAAGAGTAAATAGCCAAGTAGATTTTCTCAATTTAAGGTTTGACTATAACTTTTCAAGCTACAGAAGTAATAAAACAGAGAAAGTTCAGAAATAAAAGAAAATACCAAAGACTTCTTAGCATAAACATAGGATTTTGATTTGTTTTTCTTTCCTGCATCTCATATGTTTTTCTTAGCTTAAAAAGATGAAAATATTTAATTTCAACTCAACTTAATTTTCCCCAGTTAAAAAAAGTTTTTTATAAAGAATTTCAACCAACCAATGTCACCCCATTAAATTTAACAATAAAATATAATAATATAAAAAAAATAAAATAACATTAAAGACTGAAAAAAAAAAAAGAATTTCAAACATATTATCAAATACCAGAATAGTACAGGAAATCTTAACTTCTTCCCTCCCCCCTTGTACTCATTTCTCACCTATAGCTATTTGCAACTAATGGCCAATTTTGTTTCATTTATACCCTCACCTACTTTCATTTGTATCCTTACCTATTATTTTGAAGGAAATCCTATGTAATCATTTCATATGTAAATATTTCAATATATATTTCCAGTAAAGAAATACAACTCGTAATTATAATAATCAGTTTAAAGGATAACTTATAAATAGCTCTACATAATATATATTTTTTAAGATTTATTTTTATTGTTTGACAGAGAGAGAGAAGGGGGAGGGCCCAGAGCAGTCTCCATAGTTGTACATCATCAGTTTTCGACATAGTTTCATTCCACATAGGTGGATGTGGGGCCACACAGGGCGAGAATCAAACCAGGGCCTCCCACATGGAAAGCACACCCCAGTTCAGCATATGGGTCCACATGGGCCGGGGCCAGGATGAGGATTTGATCCCTGGCCCCCCAGCCCCCCTGCCCCAAAGTGAGCTCTCAATCTGCTGAGCCATTCCGGCATCTCCTTTACATAAACAATGTTCTGTTATTTATGTTAGTACTAGTTTTTCTACTGGCTGCTGAAAGAAACATTGAGGGTAAGATCTTTATGCTTGTAACTCTTATATTTCAATTTAAGAGATTAAAAAAATTTCTGGATCAAAAGGTCAAATTGTACAGTGATCAGCTTAGGGTATAAGAACCAGTTTTACCTTGCTCACCAGTGGTAGATGTGATAGCTTAATAAGCTTTTGTGCTCCTTTAGAGGGCAAAGAATATTTGTTTTGATTAGGAGAAAAATTATGCTGGTGGAACAGAGACATTTTTTAAACATACAAATTATGTGTATGTTTAAGTTATTGTCTGTAGTGGATTTTTTATCTTATTTTTCATTTGTTGTGGTTTTAAACATTGTTAGTCAAGGGGTCTTGCCTTTTTATGAACATTTTTTACTGAGAAATGTAATATATAGAAAAGTACATGAGGTCTAATAAATAACGTTAAAGCCAAAACCTGTGTAACCACTATCCAGATTGAAAACTAAAACATCGTTGATGCCCCAACAAACCTTCCTACCTCATGCATTATCTCAGTCAAGAACTTTCCCTCTCCTTCCCCAGAGATCACCATGATCCTGCTTTTTATGGATATTACTTGATTGATCTTTGAAAGCAATGAATATATCCCCGAACAATCTAGTTTAGTAATTTGGTTTTACTTGTATTGAAATTATATAATTGAAATTACTGTATCAGTCTTAATTTTGTTTGTGAATAAATGTATGTGGTAAGAGAGGCAAAATCCAGTCTTAATGAAAATTTTTGCTGGTGTTGAGGCAGCATCATCGAGAATCAGTAGTGGCCCCTGGTAATTTGTGGGCGTCTCAGTGTTTATAAGGTTTAGTGGAAGGTGATCCTCAGGGCTCTGTAGAAAGATTTACCCTGGATGGAATGGTGGAGTGGGGTTGGGAGTGGTGACATTTAGCTATTTATTTGGACCCAATTTTGGATCTAGAAATTGATTTTAGCCTTTTGATAGATTTACTTTGCTTTTCTCTTTCCGTCACCATATATTTCAGAATAGAACTGATGTTGAGGCCCAATAGTTACTGATGGTTAGGGAATAGCATTAAGTACTTATGAGGATATGTGGTAGCATGGTGCATTAGCATTTGAGTAGAATAGGAAGTGACTTAATGGTGAGGATGATCCTGAAAGGTCTTTGTCCAAGAGGTTGTGAGAAGGGCTCAGCTTTGGGCGTATACCTTTAATGGAGTCAGCTATTATAGTTGAAACCCAGAGGGCTATGAACTCTTTAGCTATGAATAGTATTGGGCCCCAGAGCAGTTTTACCTTACAACTGTTCCTTTCTCTTCTTGCACTATTAAAAGAGTATTATAACATCTTTCTATTGAGTTTCCAGTAATAGTATCTTCCTCCTCAATGTTCAGTCTCAACTGATACTCACTTTTCCTTTAAAAATTTGAATCTAGTAGTTGTTATTTCTGTGCTGAAGAACTTGCATAGATATCCCCTACTCATTGTTTGACCATAGGATAAAGTCCAAATTCCTTAGCTGGCCAGAAAACAGTCTCTGATCCTGGTCTCTGTGTACTTCCCTAGCCTCATCTTTATTCCTTTAACCATCTTGTGCTGCTTACCAAAGCTTGCTCTGCTATATTATCCCTCTATGTTTTTTTTTTGCACATGCTGTTCTCTTCCTTATATGTCTTATACTCATTCATCAAATTAAATCTGTTGTTCTGCAACCAATTACAATTACTCTCAAAACTTAACAGGTTAAAACAACAATAATAATTTGTTATCCTACTTTGTTTCTGGGGCCAGGGATCTGGGTGTTGCTTAGCAGGGTCTCATGAGGTTGCAGTCAAGTTGTTGGCTTGAACTGCCATCATCTGAAAGCTTTTCTGGGACTGTAGGATTTACTCTTAGAGTGGTTTACCAAGATACCTGACAAGTCAATGTTACTGTTGTCAGGAAACTCCAGTTTTTCTTTACATGGACCTCTCTGGAGAGCTGCTTGAGTATCTTCACATGACAGCTAGCTTCTTCCAGAGTTAGTGAACAAGAGAAAGCAAGACTTAGCTTCAAAAGTCACATCATGTTCACAGGTTCTATTTTGTAGGGAGAAGACTACACAAGGATGTTTATATTAGGAGGTGAGAGTCAGTGGGGGCCACCTTGATGCCCATGCCATGCATCTCTACTCCTAAATGTGGCCAACTCTTAAAATCCAGCTGAGTACACCACTGTTGGAAAGCCTTCTTAATCCCTTGTGTGCCCAGTTATCTAGTACTTCCTAATTCTGTTAAGTTATTGTTATTCATTTACATATTTGCTATTTTGTTTCATGAATGAATAGAAAAGAAATTAAAGTGAAAATATTTGGATTAGTTATGTGTGCTTAATATAGTCCCTTAAGGTCTAATTAAGAAATGCTAAAATATTCTTGTCAGACTTGGGACCATGTAGACAGGAAATATGCATATACTTTTGAGTATATAAAATACTTTAAATAAATAAAAATTATTAAAGTAATATATAGTGAATCTGTTTTGAGAAATTATTTTTGAAGATAGTTGCATAATTGTTTTAGGAAATATAGATAATATAAATTGTAGAAAGGGAAAATTATTAGTATTGGTCACCACCTCAGTGTTAAAGATTTTAGATAGGCCATATACTTGGTGACTTCTGTGCCGTGACTGATAACTAAGTTGAAAAAATACTTTTGGAAAAGGTTAACATTTCATTTTGTTTAAAGGTTTTATTTTATTTTGAGAGAAGGAGGGAGGGGGAGGGAGGGAGAGGGAGAGGGAGAGAGAGAGAGAAAGAGAAAGAGAGAGAAAGAGAGAAATAGAGAGAAATAGAGAGAAAAAGGCAGGAGGGCCCAGAGCAGTCTCCATAGTTGTATATCATTAGCTGTGACATGGTTTCATTCCACACTGGTGGATGGTGGGACCTTGTAGGGCGGGAACCTTTGCCGAGGAGCCATCCTGGTGGTTACCGGTTGTACCACAGGTCAACATGGGTTTGGACTGCCTGGGGCCAGGGATTGAACCCCATACCTCTTGATTGCAAGGTGGGGGCTCAACTGCTGAGCTATCCTGGCATCCCCTCCCTCTTTTTTTAATGGAGATTATACAACTCCTTTTTTTTTAAACCCCTGAATTGACTTGCATGGAAAAAACGTTGCTCTTCGTGGAACTTTTAACTTCTGGATAGTGTTCCCCAGTGTGAACTAGAAAATACATGCACTCGGACCTCATTTCTTTACTCAACATTGTAAACATTCATGACTTTAGGGCATTGTGTAAGAACCTCTTTTTTAAGTGCTATTACTGCTTTTTGCTGACAAAACATTGGGCAATTGGTATCTTGTCCTAGATAATCTATATAGTTTTATTTTCAATTAGTATACCTGCCAGTTGTTTGCTGAAGCTTCTTATTGACATAGCATAATGTGGCATCTTTAACAAAGAATTTTACTGTAAGGAATAACTTCATAAATATTTCAAGACTGGGTTTTTAATGAGGCATTTTTGTATATCACTAATTTTCATGTCCTAACAATAATTGGAAACATTTAAAGGAATGTTTGTATTTATGATTAGTTGATTTGGCCTATGTGACAAAACATTTGAAATTTTAAGTTTTTGAATCACAAAATCTTCATGATCTGTTTTATTAATTCTTTGGGGGAAAGTACTTTCTTCCTTGACAAAAGTTCGAAAATCAGTTAGAGACCTAAACTTTTACAAGGTTTTTAAATGTATTTTAAGCATCAATCGTAATTCATCTTAAGATTTTTGAGGGGAGTTTGAAAAGATCTATATTTTTATCATTCCAATTATCCTTTCAGATTGTTGAAAGTTTTATTGCTTCAAACTCTAGTGCAGAGTTCATAAATGGCACATTAAGGTGCAGATAAAATTGGTTTATCAGCAGAAAATTTTACAAGTCAAATCAAGTAGTGCCTCCCTTTTTTTCCCCAATCATTTAAAATTATTTTAAATCATTGTTCAAGTGAATATACTAAATGCATCTTCAAAGTTAAAATTGTGGTAGTTAACATGAATTAACTTCTCTAAAAATAGAGATGGAACAAATGACATTTCACCCAACAGACAATTGAGAATTCCTGTTCACAGCAACTGTGGTTGAAATGTAATTAACCTTGACTCTGGTATGGATGGCTCTTACGTATGCCCTTTCTCTCAATTAGGGATCTAGAAAAATATACTATGGATTGATGTTTTCAAGAACACTTCCATGGAATATATGTTAGAGTCTATGTGTTTAAAAAAAAAGTTCAGACTACGTAGAACATGTGCAGTCAAATGAAACATCATGGTAAAATAATTTATTTTAGTTTCTGATTACTTGCATTCTTTAAATTCTTAGTGACTGGGTCCTTTGAGGTAAGAGCCAAGTTCTAGATTTTAAAAATGACTCTAAAGTTTCAAGAATGCTAGAGATCTGAGCTCAAAAATAGAAGGCATGAAAAAGCCTATATTTTAATGCATTGTCTTTTTTTTTTTAAGATATATTTTATTGTTTTGAGAGAATGTGAGAGAGAGGGAGATAGACTGAGAGAGAGAGAAGGGGGGAGGGCCCAGAGCAGTCTTTATAGTTGTACATCATTAGTTGTGACATGGTTTCATTCCACACAGGTGGATGTTGGGCTGTGCCGAATGGGAACTAGCCTGGGGGCCTCCCACATGGGAGGCAAGAACCTTTTCTGCCATCCCAGTGGTTACCAGCTGCACTGCAGTTTGGCATATGGGTGTATGGGCCTCGGGTTGGGGGGTGGGGGAGTGGGCAGGATATGACCCCTGGACCTCATGGTTGCAAGGCAAATACTCAACCTGCCGAGCTATCCTGGCACCCCCTAATGCACTGCCATTTTAATCCACTTCTTTTGGGTGCTTTTCAGAAGCCTCTCTGTCCTTTCACCCTTTCCTTTAGGAAAAGCTTTGTCTTGTGGAGTGATCTTCACTCCTATTTATCTCCCATAGCTCCTGAGTATTGGTGTTCCATCGCTTACTTTGAAATGGATGTTCAAGTAGGAGAGACATTTAAGGTTCCTTCAAGCTGCCCTATTGTTACTGTTGATGGATACGTGGACCCTTCTGGAGGAGATCGCTTTTGCTTGGGTCAACTGTCTAATGTCCACAGGACAGAAGCCATTGAGAGAGCAAGGTATTCATTGTGTAGTTACTTTAAAAACTGAACACAGTACATCGCCTTTTAGAGTGTATAGGTTGTTGAATATGATGAAAGAACACAGGTCATCTTGAAAATTCATAATCTGTAAACATTCTATTTTAATTGTAGATGTTTGGTATTTAAAAGTTGATCATTTTTTAAGTTAGTTAGGTTTCTATGTTTTAAATAGTAACTAGACCTTTTGGAATCCAATTTGAAAACTAATTGCTATTTCTTCTGGTCATGTATTTTTACAGATCTGTTGAAATGAACTAATATAAAATAAAGACATGTTTCTGCAAATGTTATTTATAATGTTGGAAAACAATAAAAGGAAAATGATTAAGTAAATTTTGATAAACTTTCATTTTTATTTAGTTATTAAAATGTTAATAAAAAGTTTATATAATCAAATGTAAGTGCCTAAGATGACACATTATAGGAAAACACACAATTTAGGTTCTGAGTAATCTCTTTAAGTAAATATGTGTGTGAGTGTATGTGTGTAATCTTAGCTTTATCACTGGGTGTGTGACTTTGGCAAATTACCTACTTACTCTCTAAGCCAGTACTATCTTAATAAAATTTTCTGTGATGAAGGAAATGGCTTAAATTTATGTTGTGCAGTGTAGTAGTAACTAGCCACATGTAGCTATTGAGCACTTGAAATATGGTCATGTGGTTAACTGAATTTTTAAATTACTAGGTATTTTTAATTTAAATACCAACGTGTAGTTAGTGGTTATTGATTTGGACAGTGTAGCTGTAAGCCTTGGTTTCATCATTACAGGGGTCTTCAAACTATGGCCCGTGGGCTGGATGTGACCTGCGAGGCCCTCTCATCTGGCCCGTGGAGACCTTTTTATCTGATAAAATAATATTAAATAAATAATTAAAAACAACATCTATGTTTTGATTCTTTTTTATTTGGACCTCGAGTGTGTAGTCGGCCCCCAAACTGCTGTTTGATAGTTAATGCGGCCC
>PVKE010020951.1:0-27007 GCA_004027555.1 Craseonycteris thonglongyai
TGCAAGTGCTTCAAAAACAGTTTGAAGAGAGATTTCTGCAGTTTACAAATATCAAGCCAATTGTCTCCTTCTGTATCAATCCTTTTACTTGCCAAATAAATGTAATAGAACTAGCCGCATGTATTGCAGACCTTGTTCAGGGGAAAGCAGAAGAACTAGAGTTAGAAATTTTGAACCTTAAGAACGATATTTTGCTAAATTCCTTAATATCCAAGGACTTATGGAACATAGTCGACAAAGAAAGGTTCCCAACTTAAAAAAAAGAGGCATATAAAATCAAATTGTTTTTTGGTTCAACGTATTTATGCGAATCTTTGTTTTCAAACGTGAATTTAATAAAATCACGATATAGATCTCGACTTACCAATGAGCATCTTAATAATTGTTTGCTAACCGGGTTGTCGTCATACTCTCCTAATTACGAGGCACTGGCCAATGAAATGCAATGCCAAAGATCACACTGACAGATTGTTTTTTTTTATGTTTTCTTTTATGTTTTTTTAAATGATTTTATTATACGTGTTTTTTATTTACTTTGTGTTACGTTTTGTATATATGCTTCTTTGTGTGTATATAATTTGTACAATAAATGTATTATTTTAAAATTATTTTTGTTTATTATTTTTTATTCTTGTTCAATAATAAATATCCTTAGAAATAGCTGGTGCCCGCGCCCTACTGATATTTTAGAATATGCCCTAGGGTATAAAAAGGTTGGGAACCCCTGGCCTAGACAATAGGCTATTAGCCATAAAAGGACTGATGTTGACACAGAGTATTGTGTGTGACTTGAATTACTTGCCAGTGAACATCTCTTTTCTAAGTCTTCATGGGAGGGCCCTTCAGAAAAGACTAAAAATGCCATGTCTTACGCAGGACCTTTGTAAGACCCGAGTGATCTAGACAACATTGCTTTCTTAGCCGCTTTTATAACTAGAGGTTGATTATATTTGCTCTGCCTCAAAGAAGTAAGTAAAGATGTAGAATGAAAGAGTAACGGTACATGTTTGGAATCACAGAGAGAAAGGAATTGGGAGAATGATATAGGTGTGCTACCATCTTGAATAGGTTCCCACAAGCCAACGTAATAGTCACAAAAAGGAAAATGACAGATGTCATAGCGAACCAGGAGGCTGGTGATCGCCTGGGAGACAGCCTCTGGAGTCCTCCAGAGCTAGTTCAGAAGAATGCCAGTTACGCAAAAGTTCCCCAAACCACCTCTGAAACAGAAGAATCGAATTTTCTCTTTGTTATTAGAACACTTTTGTATCCACACACCAGTTTCCTATGAATAATGTGAATTTCTTTTTCTTTTCTTTCTTTTTTTTTTAAGATTTATTTAATTGTTTTGAGAAAAGGTAAGAGAGCGACAGAGAAAGACAGAGAGAGAGAGAGAGAGGGGTTCCAGAGCAGTCTCCGTAGTTGTACATCATTAGTTGTGACATAGTTTCGTTCCACACAGGTGGATGTTGGGCCGAGCACAGCGGGAACCAAACTGGGGGCCTCCCACCTGGGAGCCGAGAACCTTTACTAGGGGCCTCAGTTGTTACCAGTTGCACCACTGTTCTTCGTATGTGTTAGCGCGGGCCCGGGCCAGGATTCCACTCCTGGACCTTGCAGTTGCAAGGTAAGTACTCATTCTGCTGAGCTACCCTGGAATTCCCTCCTTTTCTTTTTTCTGAAATAACAGAATAGGATTTAGAACTTGTACATGTTAAAGATAATACTCAGGAGCACAAGTAAAGATATTGTTTTAGAAATGTTTCTACTATCATACGGGCATTCTCATCAGCTGGGATTAAGACTGGAAAAAACATGTGTTTTTTCTGGAAAAAATATTTTCTAAATATTCTTGCTGATGTTTTTGATATACTATAGAGATTAATGTTTTTCTCTTTTATTATAATTTTACTAATCTAGAAATTCCTAAACTTTGGGAACCCTTACAATTTTGCTATAAAGAAAAGCATGTTCAACGACATCTATCTTTTTAGCCCAAATTTTAAAAAAGGAACTTTAGATATTATGTAAGCCAGTGATTTTCAGTGTTGAAAAGTGGGATCAGAGTCATATCAGAATCACAGATGGTCCTATTGCTGAATAGGAGACAATAAACTAGCAGGACATCCCTTTCCATGTAAACTTGTTGATCACCCAAAGGAGAAGCAGTTTTTCAGAAAACTAGTAACTGATCAAAATATTTCAGGTAACCGTTTCCTTGAGATCCAAGCGGCTTCTGCCCAAAATGATTGTCAAACAGAGAGCTTTCCAAGACCACATGGCATTTACAACATCCATGAAGCTAGACAGCTTAACAATGAATATTTTTTTCCACAATAACTATATCATATGTACAGATATGATCTTTCTAAGAGAGATTTGAACAGAAAAATTATAATCAACATAAAACTAGGAAGCCAAAATTGAACTGTTCAGAGTTGCCATTCACAAAAATGAGTACACGATATTAGAAGAAGTCAATCATAGGAAGGACTGTGTAAATGAATCTATCAGTACATTGGATTAAATGCTCCAGTGCCATGACTGTGAGCTTCTTGAGAGCCTAGGTCATAGGCCTTCACTTTTATAGCTCTTTTTAGGCATTCATTCATTCATTGAACAACTGAGGACACACTAAAATCCAACCTTATGCTAGGCACAGATATGGCAAACAAGGTAACATGATACCCTTGCTTAGTGCATTGTTGAAAACAAGGTAGCTTTTGAAAACCTTTTACTAAACTGAACTGTTCTGCCTTCATTTCCCTCCCCGCTTTTTCTTCATTTTCCCTAGTGTTCTGCAAACATGAATTTATTTACCGCTGATGCTTAATTACCAGTAATTGTATTTAACATCTACTATGTACATTCAAAGGATATATTTCATGGTAATTCTGCCTGGGTTGCATAATTTTTGGCTCTTTTATAATACATTTCCTGGTCCTTACTCATTACCAAGAACATTTTTATAATGAGTGGTGAAGGGATTAACAGCATTTTCAATCATTGCCTTTCTTCAGAGCTTTTTGTATTATATCCTGACTCATTTACCATTTTCATTGTTTTTGTTTAATCACTAGCATATCTTCTTCCTCAATCCTTCTTTAAGGCCACTTTTGTAACAGAAACCATTCATAGAGTTTGTTGCCATTTTATGATATGTTTTATATAAATTGTGATACACCGGCACTGGGATTTTGTCTCTAAACAAGTCATCTTGGTTGGATATATTGTTTGTATTTGCACTTTTTATGTCCTTTGTACATTCTTTATTGTCTGAATTAGTGATAGATATATCTTCCTGTGTATTTATTTTATCTTCTAATATGTCAAGAACAGCTGTCTTTTATGAAAAAACGAACAAACAACAACAAAAAACCAGTAGATACTTAACTATAGGTAATAGAATCTATTTTAGGGAAAGCCGGGATGGCTCAGCGGGTTAAGTGCTCGCTTTGAAGCTCTGAGGACCGAGGATCGAATCCTGGCTCTGGCCCAGGTAGACCCACATGCTGAACTGGGGAGTTCCCACAGTTCAGTTCTCTCTCTCTCTGTATCTCTCTCTTTTTCTGTCAAAAAAAAAAAAATCTATTTTATTTTTTCCATGACCTTCAAATAATGACATTTACTTCTATACTGGCTGTATTGTATTGTATTATCTAAAAGAGTATACATCAAATGTCATTAGTTTGCAAGCAAAACCATGGGCCTTAATATACTTAGCTTGTATTCAGATTACATTCTCTTTTTCTCATTTTGCATTATCTTCAAAGTTTTCAAGTACTTTCTACTGCTATTTCTGATTACCTTGGAATGATTAGTAAATCATTTATTATAATGGAAGAGAGAAGTAGATTATACAGGTCAATTTTCTAGGGCATAATTGCTTTTTATAGATAAATATCACAATTTCAGTGGTTTTAAATCCTAACTAATTTACATTGTTAGGGAATATAACTCCTGCCATCATGAATAACCTTGTGATATTACCGCTAATCATGAGGTAGAAGAATTAAAAATTGTCACAGAAGAAAGGCAGTTTTAAAGATTTATTTTATTGTTTTTGATGAAGACAGAGGCAGAGAGAGACAGAGAGAAGGGGGAGGGCCCAGAGCAGTCTTCATAGTTGTACATCATCAGTTTTCAACATGGTTTTGTTCCACACAGGTGGGCAGGGGCCACACAGGGTGGGAACTAGGCTATGGGCCTCCTGCATGGGAGGCACACCCCTAAGAACTGAACCAGGTTGGGTGAGAACCGAACTGGGAGTCGCCCACATGGAACACACCCCAGTTCAGCATATGGGTCTGCACCGGCCAAGGGCAGGATTTGATCCTCGGTATCCAGGACTGCAAAGTGAGTGCTCAATTTGCTGGGCCGTCCATTTCCCCAGAAAGGCAATTTTAAGATAATTGTGTAATAGTAACTCCCTAAAATTACATGCAAACATTGCATAATTAAAGGCATACCATTTCCTAGGCAAAAGGACCCCTAATTTCCAGTAGATTTTAAAATATATTCTGACTTGCCTGTATCCCCCTCCCATCATAATAATAAAAAAATAAATAAATAATAATAATAGTTATTCTAGTTTATTGTACTTTTTTTTTTTTTTAATAAAAACAACCCATTGATGGTAGTTACTGAATTTGATGCTAACACCTCGGAGTCTGTTTCACGTTCTAGTTTCTTTTGAACAGTTACTTTTTGATACCTCTTGTGATTCTCTTAAATATATGATCTACTGATATATGACCGCTTGTACTTAGAGCTTCTAACCTCTGCAGCCAGGGCCAGCCCTGGCGCCCTCTGGGAGGTGTGGAGTTGCCATGCATGGCTTCCCAGAATGAAATGACTCCAATAGGAAAAGACTCTTGGGTCCTGTACACACAGGTCTCTATACCTGTAGAGAGACTGGAAATCAGACTTTCATTTCCCAGGACTTGCTGTTTTTGTTTCTTGTTTGTTTGTTTATTCAATTGATTGTTGTCATTTATCTCTGTGCCTAGGATCAGCCTGGGGTATAAACTTAAGAATTTCACATGTCTTTTTTGAGCCTTTCCTGAGCATGTATGGTTGCTTTCTAACTTTCTCTCTATGTAGTTGCTTTTGAATCTCCGAGTCTTTAATTTCTGGTTTACAGAAGGGGAAAAAAAGAGAGAGAGAAAAAATAACAGAAGGGCAAAAAGGATGCTGGACTTTTAAATCCCTTGGGAGTCAATTTAGCTAGAAGGGGAAGGGTTTGCAACAATGGGAGGAGGGACAGAAACAATGGCTGCCCACATCTTCGTCTGCACCTCTGTGATCAGAAACAGGAATCAGACATCTGAGCACAGATTCCTGACATTTGAAGGTTGGGGTCATTTTTGCCCAACCTGGCTCCTGCAAGCTGCTTGTGGATTGCTCTAGAAATAGGTGCATAGCTGCCTGCTATGGGACTGGGGTGGGGTACAAGTAGCTGCCTCTGTGCTAAGAGCTGAAATTGACTTATTTAATTAGCAATTAACTATCAAAGCCTTCCCGTAAAAGTTACAAAATGATCTTCCTGGACAGATTCTGCCAGTGCAATTGTTGCATGGGGGGCCGAGGGGAGGGGGCAGGTTCCTGGTGCTTCCTATTCTGCAGTCGTCTAAGAATTCTACAACATTGTGATGTTTTAAGACAATAAATATAGCCACTTTGTAAAAAAATGGTTTGGAAACACCTGGGGTATTGACAGGAGACTGGAGGTAGTGTCAGGATTGTTAGTGAAAGGCTAGGCAGTTAGGGGAGGACTTGGTAGTTGTAGCAACTGTATCAAGGAATATCATATACAAGTTGTCAGAACAACTGAGTATGAACTGGAACAAGATAGTCCACGCCAGGATTTCTATGTTGTAGCAACCCTCAGGTGAAGCAGATTTAGATTTATGTCTTAGCTAGAGGAATGTCTCAGAGGAATGTCTCCTAGTATGTTTCAAAGGCCTTTGAGTGCAGGCAACAGAGCATATCACCCAAGACAAAGATTAATATGTAGGCACCTGGTACCTGAACCTAGATATATAGGCGTAACCAATATAAGGAGTAGTTTTAGTCTGAGTTGTGGGCATTCCACTTTCAGGTGTTCCCTCTCCTTAGAGAGCTGTGTCTTTCCTTTTCATAAAACCTTTCTTCATGGGTCTGCCTCATCATTTTTCGAGTGCACAAGACCACGAATGCAGGACGTGCATGCACACCATGATTTCTACATCAGCAGGGGTGCATCAGAAGACCCTTACAAAAGTCTAAGTGTGAGTTATTGAAACTTGGACAGTAAGGGGGCAGGGTGGGGGGCATGTTAAAAGGATGTGAGCGGCATTAACTATACTACATGAAATTTGGGAGGAAGAAAGGAATAAAAGATGATACTAAAGAAATGAAAGGAAATACTTATTCAATAAAATGAATTCTTCTGGAGTGGGGACAACAAATTTTATTTAAAAATAAAGGCGCTTACGTGGCAGTGAGAATCAGGATCCAGGCCAGAATTACAGATGTTTATTTGTTTAAGTCATTCTAAGTAAAGGGGATACCGTAATTGATAGCAGCCAGCAACAGGACTCTTCTCCACCCTCTAGCAGCAACCATGATGGCGGTTACCTCATATCTTGAATATACTCAAAATTTCACCAGGACCCCAGGAGCTGGCTCAAGAAGGAAGGGTGATTGCTTTAGTCTTAGTTTTTTTCTGAGTTTTCTTCCACTTTGTCCTGTTTGCTGAAATCAAACCAGCACAAATTTGGGAGTCACCATTTAATTTCCAAAAATACTATAAATTATCATGGAACATAGAATAAACAACACAAATGTTAGTCACCGTAAGTGTGATGCATCAATTGCAGAAGTTTCGTGGTTCCCTGGCTCAGAATGGAATCTTGGGTTAATAGTGTAAATCTATCTCATCATGTAACACCTTCGATATTCAAACAGAGAGGTACAGAAAAGTTGACAACAATCTACAAGGTGGGTAGGTATTCAGAAAAGGTCGATGCAAATTGAGTATCTGTATATTAATATGGAAAATATAAATATTAAGTCAAATAATCACCTTAGAGTGTTGGTATTATTCTTTTACCAAAACCTCAATGAAAAATAAAAAAATATATAAGTGCTGCTAGTGCTAAACTGAAACTATCTAGCATTTGCTAACTTTATTTCACTCTCTTATTTTCCCTGATAACTGCTTAAATATTCCCTTTTTCTTTCTGACCTGTGAAATAGCTTTCTCAGCAGTTTTCATTTACACAAATAGCATGGTCCTACTTTAGAGATTACAAAGATTCAAACAGCTGCTCACTTTCTATTCATCTGCAAAGCCGAGCTGGACTCTGGAGCTATTAGAATACTCCTTAGGTTTCCCAGTAGGACAGCGTGATGAGTGGTGGATGGCTGGCCTCAGCATTTGGCTGCCCAGCATGCTTTTCTAAACTGGGAGGCATTTTCACAAATTAGCGGGCAGAAAAGACTTTCCTTGATCATCCAGGTGAGGCAGTGATGGGGAGAACTATAGGGAAGGGAGGGAAAGTACCAATATAGGAAGTAGAAACTAGGTCGGTATCTGCTCTTATCCTTCTATATGACACTGCTCATACCTTTTAACATCATAGATCTCACTTGTTACTTCACGCTTCTAAAATTGGGAGTTGAGTTGAAACAAGAAATGATTCATCATTTCTATAAATTTTTTTTTCTTTATGAAAATGTCAGAGTAATAGGAGTTAAATTTTATTTTAAAACTATTGTAAATAAAACACAGATACAGAAAGCCACACAAAACAAATGTATAGCTTAATTAATTATTAAAAAACCTCTCATAACCCTAATTCCTCTTAGGCTCCATCTTAATCATACCGTTTTTTTAGCATCCCAAAGAATTACGTTGATCTACATAGAAATCACTTTCATTCATTTCTTTAAATGTTTATCAAACAAATATTGAGGGGAAACAGAATTGGTCTTTTGAGATGTGGATTGGTTTAAACGGGTTAATGTCAAGAGGTGAATGACTAAAGAAAAACTTTGACCTTTCCCATAGCTACCTAAAGGAATTTAAATGGAAGATCTGCTTCAGGAAAGGAGCTATCATCATAGATAACTGCAGTTTAATGTGAACTAGTGTGTGATAGACAAGGAGAAACCTAGCAAAGCCCTTTCAATCAAAGTTCTCTCTGTCCCATTGTTAAAGATGTCCCAGCAAACATTTATTTACCAGAAATTTGCTTTTCCATCTCTGTGTCAATTGCTTTTCTGCTCTTTGAAGTCACAACCACAATACCACTTCTTGTCCTTAGCTCAAGATGGCATGGGAGCCTTAACTGCCTGATTTGTCCTTGGGTGTTACACTGTTATGGATCCCCTATATGTACATATGTAATATATTTGGTAATTTTCTCCTGATAATCTGTGTTATTTTCTTTGTATTATTAAACCAGCCAGAAGGACTTACAAAGGTAGTAGGAAATTTATTTTTCCACCCGCACAGTGTCTATTCCTGGAGACTATAGTTTAGTTTTGGCCATTTTTATATTTGATGTCTTTTATGTCCGTCAATGTGCAGGTTTCCCTTCCATCTCTTTTCTTGTTCTTATAATTGATCTGTTGAAACACTGGAGTTTTGAACCTGTGGAGTTTCCCAATGTCTAGATACTTTTTATTGCATTAATAGTTCAGGCTACCATATTTCTCCTGTGGGGGACAAAAATAATTATCCCTCCACCTTTCTATGGTTCTTGGATGACACACTTCTGTAATGAAAAGATGAATTAACAGAAGAACTAACAAACAAACAAACAAACAAACAAACAAACAAAAACAAAACAGGTTTAATGATAGTTATATCAGGGAAGCCGGGATGGCTCAGTGGGTTGAGAGATCACTTTGCAGTCCCAGGGACCAGGGATCAAATCCTGACCCCGGCCTTTGTGGACCCATATGCTGAACCGGGGTGTGCTTCCCATGCGGGAGGCTCCCAGTTCAGTTCTCCCTCCCCTCCCCTCACATTTTGGCCCCTCGCTTGAGGAGGCGTGCCTCCCATGCAGGAGGCCCCCGGCCCATTTCCTGCCCTGTGTGGCCCTCGCCCACCTGTGTGGAAGGAAACCATGTCAAAAACTGATGGCGTACAACTATGGAGACTGCTCTGGGCCCTCCCCTTTCTCTGTCTCTCTCAATCATCAAAAACAATAAAATAAGTCTAAAATAGTAGTAGTAGTAATAATAATAATAAGTAGTTATACCTCATGTATACATGAGAGATACCCAGGAAAAAGCAAGAAACTTTCTCAAAATAACCCAAATCACCACCTTAAATAGCATCTCCAGCTAAAGACAAAAAAATATGTTGGAAGTGGATGGGGACCTACTTATGGAAAAGTATAGTAAAAGTGGGTATGATTTAGATGTGCAGATTTAGGTATTGCTTTCTCCATTAGTAGGAGTTTCTAGAGATTTAGCCATTCCCTTCTTCCTGGTGCAGAAAGGGAGATGCCCTTACAAGTATATATTTCTCTTATAAATGTAAATGTCTCTTACTTAGGGTAACTTCTACTCACTTTTCAATGCTTCTTCTATATCTACATTTTATTAAAAATAATCAGCTTAAAATAATCCTTGTGCCAATAAGGAGTATTTTGGGGTGTCAGGCTGTGCTTCCTCTCACTCTGTTTACTGTGTTTTCTACAAATTGGCCACAGAGATTTGTTTTTCATCTTCAGCATTTCTTGGCTTAGGTGTCTCACCTTAATTTTTGTTTCATCTTCAAATGGCCTTGTCCTCTGTGTGTCCTCTTCTGTATGCAAATTTTCTTTTTTTATAAGTATACAGTCATATTATTAGATCAGGTCCCAACCTAGTGAGCTCATATAAATGTGGTCATCTGCAAAGATCCTGTTTCTAAATAAGGTCACATTCACAGGTACTGGAGGTAAGGACTTCAAAAGACTTTGTAGTGGGGACACAATTCAACTCTTAGTAGTAGATAAATGCTTAACCAAGTGAATCTCACAGCTTATTGTGATAGTATCAAAGTTATTATTTTGAAATTTAGGAGGGTGGGGCACATGGTGTTTTATAACTACTGTGTTTGCTCCAAGAACTCCCAGTAGTAAAGAGGCTGATAATCTAGAGAAAAAAAGTTAGTTTGTGACAATTTGACAAATGTTTTTCCTCTTGATTTCCTAATCAGATATTCCATCATAGATAATGAGCTTATAAAATATTTTAAACTAATTAAGATCAAGGCAGGTCAGAATTTTAATAGGATTTCCTTAGGGTAAACTCAAGTACACTAAAATCTTCTAGTAGAAATAACTGCATTAATATTATTATTTCCATGAGTGTAGGTTTTACCTCTGAGTATCAGATGTCACATAAGCACCTTAGAAATAATGGTAGCTGAATATATTTACTCTTACATTATTTGAAAAATGAATGCCATTGAAATTCATGCAGACCATTTGCTTCAACCAGGAGTTCTTATCCTAATTGGAAGCAGGTTCACTTATATATTAAGAAAAGCTTGTCATCTTCCTACCACTTTAATTCAGGGTAAAAAAAGTATCACTTTGTCAACTTTCAACAAAAAGCTCTTCAATCATTCTGAAATTTTCTTATATATTAAATTTTCTGTACTTTTTTGAAGTTACAGCATCTGTAATAAATCTGTAAAGCACTCCTATTTCAGAGGTTGTTATAGAAATACTGTACTCCTTTTTTCTCCTTCTACTCAGCCTCTCTGGTAAGAAATGTTTAAACCTTTCGGAATGTATTGCCAGGCAAATATGGACATTTGGAAAGAAACCTTCTAATTTCAGTATTGATGATTGATTCAGGCCTTTAAAAAAAGTTTTCTTCTCTTTAGGTACAATTTGAACAGATATTACCAGGATGCAGAAGGAACAGAAATTTTTACTTTTAAATTTCTATTTGTTTCTTTTTTATTGAGGTATAATTGACATATTATATTAGATTCCAGTGTATAAAATAATAATTCAGTATTTGTATATGTGCAAAATAATCACCATAATAAGCTAAACATCTCTAACCATACATAGTTACAATTTTTTCTCTTCTGATGAGAGCTTTTAAGACCTACTCTCTTAAATGGCTATATTTCATCTTTTCTTATTGCTGAGTAGTCTTCCATTGTGTAAATGTACCACAACTTTTTTATTCAGTCATCTATCGAAGGACACTTCGGTAGTTTCCATGACTTGGCCACTGTGAGCAGTACTGTGAGGAATACCGCATTACACATATCTTTGTGAACTAGGGTTTTCAAGGTTTGGGGGTAGATACCCAGAAGGGAATTGCTGGGTTATATGGTAATCCTATTCTGATTTTTGAGGAATCTCCATACCGCCTTCCATAATGGTTGTACCAATTTACATTCCCTCCAGCACTGTATGAGGGTTCCCTTTTTTTCCACAGCCTCTCCAGCACTTGTTATTCCTTGTCTTGTTGATTATAGCCATTCTAACAGGTGTGAGATGGTATCTCATTGTGGTTTTAATTTGCATTTCCCTAATAGTTAGTGAAGTTGAGCATTTTTTCATATATCTGTTGGCCATTTGTATGTCTTCATGAGAGAAGTATCTGTTCAGGTCTTCTACCCATTTTTCAATTGGATTAATTGTTGTATTTTTTGTTGTTTTTGTTGAGTTGTATGAGTTCTTTATGTATTTTAGATATTTAGAGACATTGTTTGCAAATATTTTCTCCCAATTGGTTGGCTGTCTCTTTGCTTTGTTGGTAGTTTCTTTTGCTGTGCTTTTTAGTTTGATTAGTTCCATTCATTGATTTTTTTGCTTTTACTTCTTTTGACTTTGAGGTCAAGTTCATAAAGTACTATCTGAACCCAAGGTCTATAAGTTTGGTACTGATGTTTTTATCTATGCAGTTTATTGTTTCAGGTATTTTTTATTTTTAGAAAAATAAAATAGGTTTTATTTCTGAAGCCTATAGTTCTGTATCTTTTATTTTATTTATTTATTTATTTGCTAAATTTATTGGGGTGACATTGGCTGGTAACAATTATATAGTTTCCAGGTGTACAATTCTACATTACATTGTCTGTGCATTGCATTATATGCTCACCACCTAGAATCAGCTCTCTTTCTATCACTATATATTTGATGCTTCCTCCTTATTCCCCCCACTCTCCCACTATTTCAGGTCTTATGTGGGGGTCTTTGGTCCATTATGAGTTAATTTTGGAATATGGTGACAGTTCACAATCCAGATTCATTCTTTTGCATGTGGTTTTCCAATTTTCCCAGCACCATTTACTGAAGAGGCTTCCTTTTCCCCATTGTATATTTTTTGCTCTTTTGTCAGAAACTATCTGTCTATCTTTTCATTTACATTTTCTGATTTAAACACTATTTTTTTTTTCAATGTGCCATGATGGCAAAAATAATTATTACTTCTATGGAAAATTTACTCAGGACATCTAGAATACTTTAGTTTTCATTAAAACATTTTTATCCCTCTTTCAAAAAACCCTCAATATTTAGACTAATACTAAAACAGACATGCATAAAAGTGATCTATAACAATATTTTTATTGTACCTGGAAATTTCTGTCTTGTTTAGCCAAAATTTATTTCCAACTCGTATCTATTCATTCAGCTATGACATTTAACCACCATGTTTTTCATAAGGAATGGGAGTGCAAAAACAAGACTATAAAAATAATACCTCATTTTTATTGAATCTATGTGCTGCATGTTTCTAGGAATTTCAGGGAAAAATATAACATTGTAAACTAAGTTATTAAGGGGAATGTTTTTTTTATCAGTTATGGGGGAGCAAAAAATAATTTTTCTTCCACTTTTCTAACTTGTTCTAGTTGGGCTAATGATCAAATTATTATGAGATAGATTAACAGGGGAAAATGTCAGACCTTATTATGGATTTTCATACATGTATACTAGAAAAATATGAGACCTTAGTATGCGCTTGGCAGTTGAGGTTTATATGTCATTCTGGACTAAGGAGAAGTGGGGCGGGGGTCTGGGATTTCAAAGGGAAAGTAGGCAAATCATAGGAAAGAAAAAGCAAGAACGTGGAAACCAATATTTTTTTTGCTGGGACATCCAGAGGGAAGTTCAACAAACTGCCTTTGCTAGATTTCTCCCTGATTGCCACATTTAGTTTATATTATGGTGCTAGCATGATGCTCCCTTCCTTTAAGCAGGTTTTTCTATCTGAATTTCTTTGGGCAGTAAAGGGGGAGGATCAACAGGTCTTTCTGAGTCTTTTCTTTATTAACAACCACGTTAAAATCAATATCCCAAAGGCATACTTTGGTTTGTCAGGACCTTGGTCCCCTTCAGTCATGCCTTTGAAACTTTAAAAAGTTTCAGATTTTGGGGAAGCCGGGATGGCTCAGTGGGTTAAGCCCTCACTTTGCAGCACCGGGGACTGAGGATTGAATCCCGGCCCCGGTCCATGTGGAATGTGCGGAGCTGGGGAGTGCCACCAGTTCAGTTCTCTCTCTGTCTCTGTCTCTGTATATATATCTCTCTCTCTCTCTCTGTCAAAAATTAATAAAATAAATAAACTTAAAAAAAAAAGTTTCAGATTTAGAAGCTAAGTTAGTAGATTGCTGCATATTTCACTGAACCAATCATTCAGTCCTAAGAATGTCAGTTACCTTAAAGCATTGTGTCTCTTTTCAGAAGGCCTGAAGCCAACGGGCTCCTGAAGTTTGATCTCTATTGGGTAAGCAAGCAATCATGTATTCAGTAAGAGGTGCTTTTGTGGAAACAAAGGAAAAACAAAGGTTGATGATTAGGGTAAATTATAAATGTAGTTTCTAAGCCTGGAAGGCTGCCAGTGGAAGAACTATCTAGATGTCAGGCTCAAAGCTTCCTTTGCAGTTTGAAATGTTCCTGATGGTCGGGCAGTCTTTATCAGTGGTATCAATTATGGAGATTGTCTAAGCATGAGCTGTTGTGGCAGTTTCTCTGAAGTTCATACCAAGCCATCAAGCTGCAATTTCTTGAACTTCGGGAAACAAACGTCAGATTTCATGCTCAATGATTCCAAGTCAAAGGATGGAAAAATAATTGGAAACATTCATTTGGAGAACTCCAGGCAAATATTTGAGTAAACTGATGTGGACAAAGTCCATATCACTGCTTGCAATTAAGCCTCTGCTTCTGTAAATCTTGCTTACTTCCTGCACCTGTGGCCTTGCCCTCTCTTGGCGCCTGCATCTGCCAAACCTAGATATATATGAAGGTGGGGAAAAGAGAAGTTATCATAGAATGTAACCAAGTAAAATTCACCTTATATATGCCTGATACTCCATGCAGTCCGGGCTCACACTTCGGAGAAACACTCCTCTGAGCCCACCGGAGTAAATAGTTTTGTGACTCCTATCTCTCAAGTGTCCCTTGGTTCCTTTGTCAGGTTAACCATAACAAAATGAGAAATCAGGATCCTGTCTAGTTTACAGGTAAATAACAAAACCTCAGATAATTAACTGATCTAGAATCTACTATCGAGATGTGTGTATAGTAGTATCCAAAGAAATGCAAATTTTCTCTCTAAAATCACTTTCATTTTTATCAAAGATAGCCAAACTAAGACTAATTTATTTGCAAAATAAACCTAGTTTCAAAAAACTTGGCCTGTTATGTGTATAAATACAAGAGTAGCAACTAATCGTATAGGCTCTTTTAAGTCAGCTTTGCTAGAATTTTTTAATGAGGAGTTTTCAGATTGAACTATTAAAAGTCTCTCAGGGCTAAGAGGCTAAGCCAAATATTTGCCATCAGCCTTGACTGTGGTCCCGACAGATTTGGGTTAAATTCTCTTTTCTTGAGGCCCCCTAAATATCCTGATGTTGAAGAGACCTTCCTCACCTACCTTGAAAGACTGCTGGAGACCCTTTAGGCAGGTACCAGGAGGCTGTTTTAACAAGGGTTTTTTTAATTGGCTTCCAAAGTTAATGTTAATTCTTTAAAGCTGTCTGGTCATATCTGAATCTATGCGTATCTCTCTCAAACATAACATTCCATTCAAAGTTTTGGTAATAAAACCAGTTTCCAATTTTGTACCGTTACAAAGAGAACAGATTTCTATTGAATCCTTAAAAATAACTATTCTAACATAAAAATAAGAATATTTACTCACTAAGAATTTCCAAATTCTGGAAGGATCGAATAGGGAGAAAAGGACAAATGTTTCTGTTCCACTTACAGAGGTATAATTTACCAAATAGCTCTAAGTCATAAGTAGTTTATGAGAAATAAGTTTCTATCGTGAAAACAAAAGATTAAAGATATCCACAATATTTCAAATAAAAATATCATAAAATTATTATCCTCATTCTCTTTATTCCCCTGTTATTAATTCTTATTTTGATTATTTGTTAGCATTTTACCAATTTGCTTTTACTTAGAGTTTTACAATTTTTTTTCTAGTATCAAAATATAATATGAAAGTTTATTCTCAGAAACCTGTATTTTAGAATAAGTCAGTCCTCTCCTCAGATCTTTCTGAAGATGAAATGTATTTGCAAAAGTGTCAAAGCAAAATAATGACTGTCTATAAATAACAAAAGTCTTAAAATGGCATGATTAAAGATGATGGAGTTAACAAAGAAGTTTTCTTATAATGCTCAACATCTTAAAAACAAAAACTAGAATTACAAGTGCAAGCATTACCCACAGACTTGTCAAGATTTTAGAAATGTCATATAATTTTTGAAACATTTATATTAAGAATATGTACCCATATAATATACCCTAAAATGTTATCATCATTTATTTTATAATGATTTCCATGAAATTTAATATACCAAATCAACCTAATTAGTTTAATATTTTTTATTTTTCAGTGGAAAGAACAAATCTTTTGAGGCATTTTGGGTAAAGAAAAAGACTATTTAGAACCAAATTTTGGGAAGTTTGTCAAACATATCAAAAGATTTAGATAGTTAACAAAAAAGATCACAGATCATTATGAATTAATACTTATTTATTTTTTTAACCGAAGTGACAATGAGAGATATCAGAGACAAATACAATGGCTACCTAATTGTTAGCAAAAATTGACTTTAAGTGTGAAAATATTGTTTCCTTAAGTAATGAAGGATCGGATTAATATAACAAAATGCAGAAAATTATTCTGGTAAAACAGAGAATCTCTGCTTTCTAGGCAGAAAACTTTTCATAACCTTATTCCGAGCAGATCAATAGTATAGAAAAACTATTCTTTTAACACAGAGAAAATCACTCTAATTCTGCATCAGAATAATTTTTGATATTTAAATTTGCCAATTCATTTCAATGTTATTCAGCTTGACCACACATAAAATCTCCTCTTAAGATTTTATTTTTATTTTCCTCAAAAATGCATGTCCACATTCTCTGCCTTTCATTACTGAAAACCTTTATTAATACCCTTTCACCTTAATTAGAATTCTTTTTTTTTTTAATGATTGGCATTTATTTATTTATTTTAAATATATTTTTATTTATTTATTGTTTGTGACAGAGGGAGAGAGAGAGAGAGAGAGAGAGAGAGAGAGAGATGAGACAGAGACAGAGAGAGAACTGAACTGAGGGAGCTCCCAGTTCAGCATATGGTTCCACATGGGCTGGGGCCGGGATTCGATCCTCGGTCCCCGGCGCTGCAAAGTGCGCGCTCAACCCACTGAGCCATCCCAGCTTCTCTTAATTAGAATTCTTAACCCTTAGATATTTAATTTCTAGTAGCAACTAAAAATAAGCTATTAGCAGTCTTTTTTTTAATTTTTATTTATTTTTATTTTTTTAAGGATTTATTTATTGTTTTTGACAGAGAGAGAGAGAGATACAGAGTCAGAGATAGAGAGAAGGGGGAGGGCCCAGAACAGTCTCCATAGTTGCACATCATTGGTTTTTCCACATAGTTTTATTCCACAGGTGGGCGAGGCTGCATAGGGCAGGAACTGGGCCAGGGTCTCACCCCAGTGAGAACTGAACTGGGGGCACTCCCTAGCTCAGCATATGGGTCTGCACGGGCCGGAGTCAGAACTCGATCCTTAGTCCCCGGGGCTGCGAAGTGAGCGCCTAACCCACTGAGCCATCCCGACTTCCCCGTATTAGCAGTCTTTAAATGGTCAAATTTACTAATACATTTCATAGCCTCTGGAAACACAGTTTTCTTTTTCCTGGCAAATATATTTCCTGATTTTAAGAAACATATGCCTCATCAACAGAGTGCAAGACATATTCATTATTATCCAAAATTATCTCCTACTTTCTCTGTAATAAAAAGCCAATGTAAGGGATGTTGGGATAGCTTAATAGGCTCAGCTTTTCCCTTGTAACTGTGAGGTCCAGGGAGGATTAAAAAAAAAGAAGCCAATGTAGTCAAGCTTAGACTTACTTAACAATGTTTCAGTATTTATCTTATTTTGAAATGATCTAGATATTCAGTAATTTCACTTAATTCATTACTTAACTTATTAAACCATAAAGTTTCAAGTGCACATGGAGCACTCTCCAGGATATGTGAGATATTAGAGCATAGAACAAACTTCATTAAATTTAAAAGGATTGTAATCATATTGAATATATTTTCTGACTATAATGAAAAGAAATTAGAAATCAATATTTAGTGAAAATTTGGAATATGTGGAAATTAAACAATGGGCCATATGAAAAAAAAAGATGTCACCATAATAAATTTAACAATTAATGAAACAAAATAAATAACAAGAAAAAATATTTTGGTTGAATAAAAAAAACAAAAAAAACACGATATCAAAACTTACAGCATATAGTAAAAGTAGTGCTCACAAGCAAATTTGTAGCTATAAACACCCACATTAAAAAAATTGTTATATGAATCAGATAATTACTGATTTTGGATATTCTACTTTGAGTTTTTGTCATTTGCAACTGAATGATTACTGACATATTTCAGTTAAGAAGGAATTTAATTAGAATAATAAACTGATTCAACAGATCCTGACACCTTTCTCAATAAGGATTTTTTGTCTGAGTCACAGGAAGAATTTTGAGTGACTATATTGCTGAATTATTCCAAATGTGATACATGAATTGGTATCATTCTAAATGGATAAGGGAGAAGTTGATTTATTATATCAATGAATGTCTTGGGACTTTAAGGTTTAATTCTCTCAACAAATACCAATTCCAGTTAAAAAAATGTTGCATGATCCTTTAATAACTGATTTAAAAAAATTATAGTAATTGTCAAGATCTGTTAGTTCACATTTCTTCATACGGCAGTGCAACATGGTGTGTAATCTCTCAAATCTGACTATCTGATATTGAATCAGGCAACACAAGTTACTGAGTCACCTTATACAAATTAACTTCTCTGTCTCACTATCCTCATATGTGAAACATAGGTAGTGATAGATTTAATACATGTCCCACAGGACCATTGTGTTGATGAAATGAATATGTGATTAGAAGAGTACATGGCACATGGCAAGAAAAGTAGCTGCTATTGACATTAGCATTCTTCTCTTCCTCCTCCTCCTTCTTCTTCTTATTAAATTTATGCTATTTTATTTCTTAATATAGATCATTGTGGTTAATAAAAACCACTTACCTTTATACTAAATACTGTATTTAAATAAAGAAATAAATCCAATCTCTTAAATTTAGTTACTAATACATAACATATGCATATTCTTCTTTCACGTAATTTAAAAGTCACTGAAGTCCCAGTAAATTAAAACTTTCCATCCTCAGTGAAGTAGAATTTAAGAGTCTTACAGTGTTTACTGTGGCCTGTGATTCAACATATAGAAATGAGTATTTCAGGTTTGTCTGGATTATATAATCATTCATCAGAGCAGAAGAAGAAGAATCACAGTATTTGGGGCTAGACTGTAGAAACTTTGGTTTTATATTTTATAGAATACTTATAAGCCCCAACTCTCTTAGGACCTAGCATAAGAACTAGTCGTCATAAACAATAGAATAATACCACTTATTACCTGCACTGTGTTAGACACTCTTCAAAATGTGTTCACATGCATTGTCTCAGTCCTCAAAATTATGCCAGAAAATAGGGATTATTATGTCCTTTGTACATATGAGGAAACTAAAATGCAATTTCATGGACTTTGGAGCTTGAAAGCAGGAGTTTCTAACATAGTACGTTCTAAAGTACCGTATTTTCCGGCGTATAAGACGACCGGGCGTATAAGACGACCCCCTAATTTTACAGTTAAAACATAGGTTTAGGCCTATATTCGCTGTATAACACTACCCCCCACTTCCAAGGCTGTACTTCGATTTGATGCTTCTAACATGGTACGTTCATTTGCATGCAATTGTATGAAAGCTATACTACAAGTAGAACTCAAAAGAATTTTTACCTAGCATTCAGAATGTTACACTTAAACTACATAATTTTGGGATAATTTCTAGTTTTATTTATAGAAGAAAAAAAGCAGAAAGTTTCAACAAATGTCAATTATTAATCAGATTTTAATTTTTGGATAGATTTTAAAATTTGTCTGGATTTTTTTTTTTTTTTTTTTTGCTATAAAAACAGACGCTCTGCAATCAACTTAGCACCTTGTAAAATCTTGCTAAAGCTTTTGTGGCTGATCTCGCAGACAATCTTTTCTGAAAACAGATCTTATTCAAACATTTGTTAGACTTTTTTCTTCAAAAAACAAATTTTTTTTTTCTTTTGAATACTGTGCCCTTAATACCTTATCTGGTCCTTATAGTAGAAGTTTGGGGGATAAAAGCGAAGTTGCAAGTGATTTGTCTTTGAGGCCTGTTCTAAAAGCCACATACATCTCTAGGAAACTCAACATGTGAAATGATCCTGCTGTATAGAGCAGCAGTCCCCAACCTTTTTGGCTCCAGGGACTGATATTGTGGAAGACAGTTTTCCCACAGATCAGGGAGTGGGTAGGAGGGATGGTTTCAGGATGATTCCAGAGCATTGCATTTATTGGGCATTTTATTCCTATTATTATTACATTGTAGTATATAATGAAAAAATTATACAACGAATCTAAGGCCGCAACTGATCTGACAGGAGGCAGAACTCAAGTGGTAACGTGAACAATGGGGAGTGGCTGTAAATACAGGTGAACCTTCACCCGCTCCCCTGACACTCACTTCCTGCTATGCGGCACAGTTCCTAACAGGCCATAAGACTGGTATCATTTGGTGGCTCTTGGGGTTGGGGGCCCCTGTTATAGAGGACTGGCAGTTGGCATTTGCCTTATTGCATCACTTTTAGACTCATCCCCTTCTTAGGACTATTCTACTGTGAAGACCGCCTGGGGTCCTCTGTGGATGCCATGGAATAGTCTGGCATTTACTGTAGCAGAGGCTTCATTGTGCCCCAAGCCGTGCATTGACTGGTCCAGTTCTGTGCTTGCAAAAACCATGTAAAGTTGCTCAAGAGTTAAAACAATAATGCTCCAAGAACAATGGTTTAGGTTGAAGAATTAGGTTAAGCCATTATCTGTGAATTATGTATTTGACTCTGTTTTAACATATAGTACTATTGCTCTTATGTTGATGAAATGTATGTACTTATTAATATGAAATAGAAAAAAGAAACGAGTAAATTATAGATTAAATTTTCAAAGAAGAAAACAAAAATTAGAAGAGAATTTTTTTCCTAAGATGAGAGTTTCTTTTGATTAAAAAAAAAAATAAATAAATAAATAAAAAACACAATAAAAAATTGTTCTTGCATATGGTATATTCAATGCCTGATCAGATAATATAGTCTGGAACATTTTCAGCATCTGTTGCTTTGTTAGATTATTAAACAAGTTTTAATCTTTAAACTTGAAATTGTTAATCAGAGTTACCTTTTTTCAAAAGGAACAGTGCAGTAGATGAAAATATTCATATTTTTACCTTCACTATCTTTTGTAAATTTATCATTTGATTTTCTAAATTTTTTAACATGATATACACACATTTTCTCATTTTATTCTCAGCAACCAAGGCAAGGAAGTTATTATCCATTTTAAATAATAAGAATGAGAAAGCCGGGATGGCTCAGTGGGTTAAGCGCTCGCTGTGCAGCCCCGGGGACCAAAGATTGAATCCCGGCCCCGGCCTTGCGGACCCATATGCTGAACTGGGGAGTTCCCCATTTGATTCTCACTGGGGTGAGACCCCGGCCCAGTTCTTGCTCTTTGCAGCCCCGCCCACCTGTGGAATGAAACTATGTGGAAAAATCAATGATATGCAACTATGGAGACTGTTCTGGGCCCTCCCCCTTCTCTCTGTCTCTGTCTCTGTTTCTCTCTCTGTCAAAAACATTAAAAATAAATCTTTAAAAAAATAAGAAGAAGCATGATCAGTGACTTGTACAAAATGATACAGTAGTGAATAAAAAGCACACGTTCTGCTCTAGGCTTATATTATTATTACTACTTCCCATACTGATACATGATAGCTGTCTTAGTCTCAGAAAAAAATTACAACATATTTTGGCTCCAATACTCTGTCTGTCTCATGTACCTCAAAATTCTTTAAGACCTATGACTCAAACTCAGACCTTAATAGGAAGCTACCTAGCAGGTAAATTTAATAAAGAGATTAATGCAGTATTGTTGCTCTGTTGAAATTAAAGCACATGGGTGCACTGAGGTTGATAGATAACCAAAGGAGAACTTAATCTTTGACATATGCAGATTCTGACATACCCAGGTTGTGGTGAGTCAGTTCAGTCACACATGAAATAATATTATTTAGGTATTCAAGAAAGTATTTGAGGAGCAAAAACCTTTCAGCAGTGTCTACCACCTGTATCCAAATCCTCAGGTTCTTTTCAAAGTGCATATTCCTGGGCCCTGTCTGACGGACCAAATTAGAATCTCTGTGGGTAGTGTCTTAAAATTGATTCTGAACAAACTCTGGGGAATTTTTATATAGTTTAAAGTTTGACAATAATGTTATCCATGGTAAACAACAACAACAAAAAGAATAATTCTTTGAAATCACAGTGAAATTACAAATTTCATTTACTTTTGTTTCTTTTCCTGAGTGAATTGATGAAATGTCCAAAAGGTGAGAGGTAACTAGGAACAATATATGCAAATTACAAATGATTGAATCTTGCTTTGAAGTTGATTTTAGTCCTGGATTCATGGTCTTTTTCTTTCTTCCTCTCCTCCTCCTCCTCCTTCTCCTCCTCCTCCTCCTTCTTCAATATGCCACATGAGCTATGCTGTAAACATTTTCAAACAATTTTATTCCCACCTTGAAGCCCAGTCATCTTTTTCTTCCAATAAATCCAGAAATTTGAATGGACATCCCTTAGATAACTTCCATATGCGTTCTTAATTATAGGATTAGTAAGTAGAACTTACTAATGAAATATCATAGATTTAAATGTATGATAGGAAGATGTTTATATTTATTAAATACCTGTTAGGGAAATGCTATAGAGTCATGCTGAGAAGAGATGTTCTATGGTAATGAAATGTGTGGTGAGAGCTTTTCTTATGTAAGACCCCCTAAAATAAATAAAATGTTCCTGGAATTCCTACAAATAGAAACAATGTTAATTTTACAGATCATTGGGATTCTTTTTAAACCCTAAGGATAAAATATTTAAGCTGGTTCAGTTATGAAGAATAATTATGAATCCTTGAAGATAAATATAAAACTTGGGTTCTTCAGCTGCTGGAAGCAATAGCATCTGATGCCCATTCACAATGCACAACCCTTAGGACTGGTCACATAAATGGATCCTGAGCCAATGGTGACCAAATTAGGAGCCTTCAATGTGTCAGCCCAAGCTTCTGCTGGGGCTTCGTATTAACTTCATATCAACTCCAATATGGAGTTGTTGTGTTAATATGTTAATATGATTAATATGTTATTTATGCTCTTTTGTTTTGCTTCCATGCAAAAATGCAAAGCAAAAAAGAAATAATAGAGGTTAGCACATAAATGTGTTATACACATTTAAAAATTTAATGAAAACGATTTTATAGTTATTCAATTAAAAGTTGAAACAATGTGCTTTAAGCAGTTGAGAAATAGGAATATTTACTGTAAGCTGGATTTAATAGGAAGGCATTAAAAAAGAAACAGTTGGATATGGTCCAATAGTAAATTGGAGAAATGTCAAATAGCAGCAAGAAAACAGGCAGCACATTTCAGACTTAGGAAACTTTTCTAATTTAAGTAGAAACCAGATCTAGTTTTAGAATATTCCTCCACACATAATTTACTTCACAAATGTTTCAGATAAAGTCTAACCTGTTTCGAGTATGGTAAAAGTAGTACTATCTTATTCTGTTCATAATACAAGTATAGTCACAACTTTTCTTTCAAGAATGTCTTAGTATTTTCTGAAGTAATTTTTCCTTGATAAAGCAAATAAGCAAAACTCAAGAGAATAAGTAACCCATTAAACAGTGGGCACCAGTTCTGAGTGGAAAAAGTGAAATCCATCAGATGCTGGGGATGACACATTGAAGACTCCTATCTCTGTCACCATTGGCTCAGGATCCCTCTGCTACCAGTCCTAAGAGTTGTGGGTTGTGAAGGGACAACAGGTTGTAAAGCTACCAAAGGATGAAGAAACCACATTCATATTAATCTTCAAAGATTTATAATCCCTCCCCAGAACTCAGTCAGTTTGGAGATTTCTTCATTAGAAGTTTTAGAGAATTCCAATGATTTATGAAGATGAGCTAACCATGTATCTATTTGTAGAAATCTCAGAAACATTTTTTGGGGGTGTGGGGGGCAGGAGTGCAGTATTACATGAAAATGCTTTTGCCTCACATTTTAATATCAGAGCAGATCTCTTCTTAGTGTGACTCTCAGTCATTCCTGGAAATAAAAAGTTCTTGTTTTAAACATGAATTATATTTTTCTAATGTATCACACACATTAGTAGGGCAGGTGAGAGGGCTAAAGCTTCTAGGATTTGGCAGTCTGTGATGTGTTCAAGGGTCATTTCAGGATATCCAAAAAGGCATAAGAACACTAAAACTTTTGTACTTTATAGATCCCTATCATACTTCTCCTCATTAATAATATTACTGTCTCTAACCTGGTGATTATACTCTGCCTCCTTTCCTGTCTCCTATTCCCTTCACTAGACAAATGATTAAAAGCTGGTCATCTTTATTTTCATCTAACAACCAGAATCATAAATTGATTATTGCATTGGTAGCAATAAGCCTGTAAGAAAGGATCTGAAATACTAGTACTGGGAATTTGCACCAATAGCTTATTTCTATTTATATATTGTTTCCTCAGTAGCTAAAAAAAAAAAAAAAAAAATTGAGTACTCAAAGTGAAATAAATTTATCAGAATGGTGACCCAAACTTTATCTTGGATATTAGTATTTGTATATGTTTATATTGACAAATAGGTGAAAACAGTGAGCTTGACAAAAATTCAATACATTTTCACTATTTTTTTATGTTAATCTTAAAATAAGTAAGTTTTTCACTTTTTTTCCAGCAGAGTTTATTCAACATGTTCAGGCATGTTTTTCCAATCAGATAATTGCTTTTATCTTATTACAAACAGGCTCTGCTAAAGTACATGTTTAATATTTTTACAATCACTATTAGACATCTCATAAATTAAGAACAACTTCTGAAGAGATAAGACAATTTAATCAGTAGGTAAATTAAAAAAATATTTTTTAAAAAGGAAAAATATTAAATCATAAGCACTCTTAACATTATATAAATTATCAGCAATGGATGTTGGGTCTGGAGCTGGCATTCCCTTTCTAATTTTCATATTCTAAGATAACTTCTTTGGTCAGAAAAGCTCATAGAATAAAAATTAATGTTGTCAAAGTAAAAAAAAAATGGATTTTTAATGAATAAATTAATTGGACTTAATGACAATAAAAAGTCATACTTATCACAAAACAATTTAAAATTTTACTGAAATGCAGGTAAGTACAGCTAATTTCGATGAACCCATTAATGTTTACTCAGTTAAAACAAATATTAAGAACATAATGGGGAAGCTGGGATGGCTCAGTGGGTTAAACGCTCACTTTGCAGCGCTGGGGACCGAGGATCGAATCTTGGCCCCGGCCTGTGCGGACCCATGTGCTGAACTGGGGAGTGCCCCTAGTTCAGTTTTTTCTCTGTATCTCTCTCCCTCTCTCTCTCTCTCTCTCTCTCTCTGTCAAAATCAAAAACAAAAACAAACAAACAAAAAGAACATAAGCCTACATTGTATAATATTAATAGTATGGTAAAGGTTTTAACCTTTCCAATTCTTTTCTTTTTATTTAAAGATTTATTTTATTGTTTTTGACAGAGGCAGAGAAAGACAGAGGCAGAGAGACAAAGAGAAGGGGGAGGACCCAGAGCAGTCTCCATAGCTGCACAGCATCAGCTGTCGATTTTGTTTCACACAGGTGGGCGGGGACCTTGCAGGGTGGAAATTGGGCTGGGGGCCTCCCACATGGGAGGTACACCCCCTTTAGCCAGGGGTGGAACTGGAGGGTGAGAACCAAATTGGGGACCTCCTGCATGGGAAGCATACCCCAGTTCAGCACATGGGTCCACACAGATCGGGATTCGATCTGCGGTCCCCATGGCCTCAAAGCGAGCACTCAACCCTCTGAGTCATTCAGACTTCCCCTTTTCCAATTCTTTATGGACTGAACTCCATTGTATTAAATTACCCTGAAATTCTTGTATATGACTCACTAGTAAATTTATGAAACTATTCTAATCTCTAGCCCATACCCTCTCACCCCAAACAAATATGTAATACAGAAAAAATGACAATGCTTTAAGCCTTATCTAATTCCTTTAAACTAATTATATACTATAACGTGACTTTTTAGTTATAAATATATACCTCAGAATATGATGCTTAACACCCTGACAAATCTCTAGCGGATCATGTAAACTCATAGCTAGTTGGCCCTTGGGAACCTGGAGAAAGTGATAAACCATGGTGAGTGAAGTTGAACTGCCTGAATTACCACTGTAGATGGTGGAGAAACTAAAAAACTCCAGAGAGTGCGTATTCTGAAGTGAATATATGATGTGAAGCCAAGAGACAAATAAGAAGATTATGTTCCGCAAGAAGGTCCAGAGTCCAAACCATTTACCAAGGGGCCTCAGCATCACAGAAATGCTCAGTGATGATTCTTCTCTTGAGGCCAGTACTGTAGGTAGGAGAGATGTCCCAGAATTCAGTTCATTTATAGCAATGGAGGATGCAACCCAGAAGGTATAGAAGCCAGGTCACAGCACTTAAGCACCAAAAGCCAGGGGATTTAAATGATCTTAAAGATGGACAAGGGAAGAGTAGCAGCCAACCTTTGAAACAGCCCAAAATCGATGATTTAAAAATAATATTAAAATTAAGTTAAAAAATAAAACTTGATGAGTTGAACAAAAAAGAGGGAAGAGTCAAGAAAAAAGGCAGAAATATTACTATTAAGTGTAAAACTATACATAATAGAGATGCTGAAACACTATTATAAGGTAATATAATAAATAATTTTATCAATAATTTTATTTTGTTTTTTTTACTTATTTATTTTTTACAGAGAGCAAGCGAGACAGAGACAGAGACAGAGACAGAACTGGGGGAGCTCCCAGTTCAGCATATGGTTCTGCACAGGCCGGGGCTGGGATTTGATCCCTGGTCCCTGGCGCTGCAAAGTGAGCGCTTAACCCACTGAGCCATCCTGGCTTCCCCAAAAGCTGGTTCTTTTTTTTTAATATATATTTTTTATTTATTTATTTTTGACAGAGACAGAGAGAGAACTGAACTGGGGGAGCTCCCAGTTCAGCATAAAGAATTTTTAAAATTTAGATTCAATGGAGACATTTCTGGTAGAACCTAACCAAATTTGACTTAAAAAGAAATGGAAGACCTAAAAAATCATGCAGTAATTTATTTTATTTTATTTTATTTATTGTTAAATTTAATGGGGTGACATTGGTTGGTAACAATTAGGTAGTTTCCAGATGTACAAGTCCACATCACATCACCCATGCATCGCATTATGTGCCCA